>JAHTLZ010003468.1:10311200-10331336 GCA_023846285.1 Phrynocephalus versicolor | reverse complement strand
CACACACACACACACACACACACACACACACACACACACACACACACTTCACAATTTCAGTGACAGCCTGGAAAGCTTGCAACCCACCCTCCCCTTTCTTCCCATCTCCCAAAGCCATTGTCTCGCTTTCCATCAAAAATTCATGACAGGGATTTTGTTTACAAATATGAATAAACCCAGATAAATTATATATGCCCGCGAGGCCTTGATATAAATACAGTTTCCCCTCTCGTAGGCTCAAGAAGGGGAAAGGGAGATGGCCTTATTTTAGCAAGCTATATGAACACACACACACACACACACACACACACACACACACACACACACACATTGATACCCCACTGGGTTTTCATTCTGAGAAGGTGACATGCATAAAATTCATAAAGCCAGATCCTCTTCAAGGTATTTAAGATATTTTAAGGGATTTTTTTTTACTGCACATAGTTCAGGGATGGAAAGGTTCCCTCCCCCTGCCCTACACACCCCATGTTGCTGGGCAGCAGCTTTACCAGCCAGGCCCTCATGGCTAATGAGGAGGCATGCTGGGAATTATACTCCAAAAAGATCTGTAAGGCCACACATTTTCCAGACTTGTTCAGTAGATCAACACATCATGTCATCTGAGAAGCAATTGCCATTTAGGTATTGACAGTGGACAACACAACCCATCTGGAATGCTCACAACAACCACAATGTCAATCTAGACCACAACCACCATCACGAGTAAGCACCTTGAGAGCCAAGCTATATGAGGAATGGGCCATACAGCTGCTTCTGATGTAGAACTGCTGGTCCCATCAGCCTTTAGCACCAGAGCTCATGATGAGGTATGCTGGGTATTGAAAACCAACAGCATTGTGTTTTGCCTATTACTGGCATATATATTTAGTTGATGCCACTTTGGACTGTGTGAACCACTTCTGCCATAGTCTCCTCGTTCCCAGACACTTGTGTGTCCTCATGGCTGCGCTGACTGGGACCAAGTGGCTTTAAACAATAACACTCTGCTGTATCCAAACCAGTCTCCAGGGTCATTGAGTCAATACATTATTTTCCATAACAACAACATGTCATAAAGTCTGTTTGGCTTATAGGCGATCCCTTTTAGGGTTTTATAGATAATGAGTATTCAGAAGTGGTCTACTATTTGATCAGGAGTGCATTTGCACAATTAAAACAAGTGTGCCACCTGCACCCATTCCTGGAGAGGCCTGATTTGGCCATGGTGACACATGACTCAGTTACATCCCAACTGGATTATTGCAACACCCTCTGTGTGGGGCTGCCTCTGGCAAGTACTATATCAGGAAACTGTTCTGGGTCCAAAATGCAGCAATCAGCTTGTTAACTGGGGCTCGTCTTAGGGATCACATAACCGCCTGTTGCAGCAGCTCTCGTGGCTGTCGATCCATTACCAGGCAAAATGCAAAGTGCTGGTGAGAGTCCTTAAAGCCCTACATAGTCTGGGTTCAAGCTACCTCAAGAACTATGCCTCCCATGATGAGACTGCTTGGGTGTTAAGATCATCAGAGGAGGCCTTTCTCTTGGTCCCACCGCCCTCACGGGTATGTTTGGTACAGCAGCCACAGAGAAGGCATCCCTCCCATGGGAGGCCCAGTTGGTTCCATCTTTGCTGTCCTTCCCTAACCAGGGGAGATCCTTCCTTTTAAGGCAAGCTTTCTCTCAGTACATATTTCCTTCCTTCTGGTAGCACTCCATGTACATACAGTACATATTTCCTTCCTTCTGGTAGCACTCCAGGACTATGTCACTGCCCACCACTATCTGGAAGTTGAGTCATGGCAACTGGACTTCTTTTCTTGGGAAATTGAATTTTTTCACTACTCACCCAATCATTTTCATCAGGCAGCTAACAACCCTTGCCTCTAGCTTTCCTCAGACGGGCAAAGCTGCTTGGATGAGTAGCAAAACGTTTCACTCTCACAAGAAATCCAGTGGCCATGACTCATCTTCCAGATAACCTCACCTGGATGACTGAGAATCCTCACAGACATGCCTGCCATTGTGAAAACTGGTTCCTTTCCCAGGAGGCATGGTAAAAAAAAAATCAAACTCTTGAGCTCTGGTTCTGTAGTCAGGTTGACAACTGATTGAGCTCTCCAGCCACTGCCCTTCCCCCCAATTTATGTAGTCTGCACAATTAAATTGTAAACCGCCCAGAGTGCTTGAAGCGCTATGGGGCGGTATATAAGCAAAACACTTTGCTTTCTTTTGCTTTATTTACCTTAAGCCAGGCATGTCCAAACTTCGGCCCTCCAGATGTTTTGGACCGCAACTCCCACAGTCCTTTGCCATTGGCAATCTAAGCTTAGAATTCTGGGAGCTGTGGTCCAAAACATTAGAAGGGCTGAAGTTTGGACATGCCTGCCTTAGGCTTAAGACAAGTAGTTGGCTCCAACCACCTATTTCTCTTGTGTTTTTTTCAGGGACCGTGACCCAAATAGTCTCATTTTCTGGTTTTCACGGTTTATGATTTTCCAGAGTTCATGGATTTGCTTTAGGGTGTTGCTGGTGGCCAGCCTCTTGAACCAATCGATTGTTAACACCCTGCCCATCGACAATCCCTTAATCTTTGTTTCTTGAAGCCATTCTGCATGCAGCAAACTACCAAGTCAAGGGGGACAATTCAGAGCAACTTTTCCCCTCCCAATGCTGTTTTTCTTCCCTTGCAAACTGGTTGGCCACTGGTGCTTCTGCCATCTCCCCACTGACTCTGTGGGCTAGGCTCACGGAACTTAACACCTTGGCCACATTCGGAAGGACATCTGTTCCTCACTCCTTTCATGTGAGAAGAATCGAGCGTACAAGGAGATTCAAGGGTGGGTGAATGCATTGGGCGTGCTTCCTTGTTACCCTGCATAGCTTATCTCTCTTTATACAATTAGCCAGAGGTGGATCTAAGTGAAAGAAAAGTGCATCTGGTTCTGTTGGGCCGCTTTATCTGGCGCCTTCCTTCATGCAGAAATTGGGTCTGCCTGTATTGCTTAATTTGTTTATCTCAGGGCACACATGATATTCCTGAGCTTTAGTGCATTCCAATGGGCATCTTGAGAAGGCTTCCTACTGCACCATCAGAAAAATCCGTAACAATCCGTAATCCGTCCCTCCATCCCACAGCAATTACAGCGAAAAATTGACATTCCCCACCAATTTAGCGCAAACATGGCGAGATTGCCCTCTGCCACCACAGACACTTAAGAAGGCCTGTTGGACATGCATGCACACTCAATTTTCATCCTCTGGCATCACACGCCTGAAGCCAGTGCACTTTCTCACATCTCCAGCCTTTTGTACGTCTATTCTAATTTTTCTCCTATTCTTCTCATATCAAGGATTGTTGCCAGAGCACTTATCTGGTTACAGAGCACAGCAAATTTACCCTTCCCATTTTCAGCATTTCTTTCGTTCGTACTCCAGGGAGGGACATTTGGAACGAAGGGTGCAAAATTCATCAGAAGGTCAGCTGCTGCTGCAGCAGCAATAATTTCCCCCCTTTCATGTGTGGGAAACAGTCACACACACCCCAAGAGGTTGTTGGACTACAGATCCCCTCACCACTTTTTGCTATACTGGCAAAGCTGATGGGGGTTGTAGTTGGTACCTTATGTAGGACCACGTGCCCCCCCCCCCCCAGCACTGTCTTAACATAAATTATACCACCCCCTGGGACTAGGAAACACTGGTGGGCACTGTCCAGCATCCACCCTCTCCTCTTCCAGAATCCAGTGTCTGGGATACTCTAGGTCAAGGGTCCGTAAACTTTTTAAGCAGGGGGCTGGTTCACTGTCTCTCAGAAACTGTTGAGGGCTGTATTGTAGCATGGGGTTAGTGATTCAGCAGTGATTTCAGCTCCGAGACAGAGCAGGCTGGAGACAGCTTCTAGTGAACAGTTCTTTAATCAGGGAGAGACAGGACTGGGGACTGGGGAGAGGGAGTTACATTTATAGGCACCAGAACTGGCTAGGAAAAGATACATTTTGGAGGGAACAATTACAAGCAATCACAAGGCTGCCTTTTGGTGGGAACCAATTGAATCGAGGACCCAAATGCAGCAACTAGAATCAACCAATAGGCCTGTTCCCTTTGGAACAGGAAGGCAGTTACTTCAACCAGCAGTTACAGATCAATACACAACAGGCCGGACGATACAGTGATATCTCGACTTGTGGTTGCTTCAACAACCGAATGATTCCACTTAGGAACGCTACTGTCCACTCCACATGACAGATGACTTTGACAGAAGTCAGCTGTTGTGTGGAGCAGAGAGCAGTGTTCTCTGCCCATCACTGCCACCATCTCCTCCTTGGTTGCTTCAATCTCTGCAAAAGAGATGGAAGCAACCAAGAAGAAGGAGGAGGTGGCCATCATGCTCCTCCTTCTTCCGCCACTACCGGAAGGAGATGGTGGGGCCCAGTGGAGCCCCAAAAGGTTTACTGCATGGGGCAGGTGGGGGTTTCTCCTGGTGGTCACTGTCGGGAGTGGGGAAATTTTGGCTGGCTGCCCACTGTGTTCCCTGGAGCGGCAGATGACCCACAACTGTGTTCCCCTCTCCCACATCCAGCAGTGCCACGCAATCACGGGCTGTTTCTTGCCAACAGACAGACTCCCAGCCCTGGTCTCTTCCTACCTGTTCATGAATTTGAGCAACCCCAGTTGTGTGGCCAAACCTCCACCCTGGCCTTGTGCAGCCTTCGGGATAGAAGCAGCAGCAGAGGCTGGCTCGCTCGCTCGCTTTCAAAGCGACATAGGGGTGTGCGGGGGGGGGTGTTCAATTGCTCCTGCGGGCTGGATTCAGGACCCTGGGGGGCCATATCAGGCCCCCTGGCCTTAGTTTAAGGACCCCTGCTGTAGGTGGAGAAGGGTGGGTGGTAGCTATTGAGAGAAGCCAGATCATTAACAGAAGTCAAACAGGGAAGAAGATAAATGAAAACAGGACTTGTGTCAAAACCACTCCTTATGGTAGCAGCCAACCATACAAATTTCTTTTGAGAAAACGTCAGTCCCTCCTCAAACTGGCCCTGCACATGCCACCTTTCCCCCCTTCATTTCAAGCCCAAAATCCTCATCTGAGAATTTTACAAGTCATTCTTATTTAATCTCACCAGTGGTACCTGGTGCCCATTGTGACTGATGGGTTGGAAGGCATGGCAGCCAACGAAAGGCAGAGACACAGATGTCACCCTGCTGGTTCTGGCTTTTCCTTCTCATTGCAGGAAGCTGAATAAGGGACTGGGTGGACTCTAACGTTGGGCAAAGCCCCATTTGCTCTCAGAGACCAGCCGGCAGCCACCACCGGCTGTTGTCATGCAAATATTGAACAAGAGTGACACTTTCAGCAGTTGTGGGGAATAGGCATAGAAAGATATCCACATTACCACCTCGTGGCACAGTGGTTACACTTCTGTACTGCAGCCAAAACTCTGCTCAGGACAAAGGTTCAATCCCAGGCAGGTGGCTCAAGGTTCACTTAGCCTTCCATCCTTCTGAGGTCAGCAAATTGAGTACTCGGATTGCTGTGGGAAGGGGAAGAGAGTCGAGGATGTGTAGCCTACTTTAAGGGCTATGGGGTGGTATAGAAGGAACACACTTTATAAAAAAATATAGTCCCAAAATTCTCCCCCAAAGGCAATGGGAAAGATACACATGTCAGAAAACAAGCCAACTTGCTAGAACAGAGGTGTGCTTAGAGGGCACACAAATCATTTTAGCTGCGAATGCCATGCTAGAATGCCATGCCATATGCTTACAAAGAAGCTTCAGGGAAGATGTTGGTAGAGAATGGGCTGTAGAAGAGGATTCCTGGCACACCATCCATTGCCTGCAGTCAGCTGTTTTTTGCACCATCCGCATAGATCAGCATTTTCACCTTGCAAAAGCTTCTCCTGCTGCTCTGCGGTTATGCTTCCCAGGGTACCCAACTGCCTCAGCCCTCTGATTAATGCCAGCTCCACATCTAATGCCAGCTGGGGAGGGGAGAGGGGGGAATTTTCAACTTCAGAACTTTGCTGGTGGACCAACAATGGAACAGCAACAAGCCGATCCTGAAAAGCAAAGCTTGGGCATGCTGTGAACTTGAGGACAGCATAGATGTGATGGGTCTCTAACACCAAGGTTGGTCCTACAGTTGCAAAAAGCAACGTGTTCTGCTTATAAACCTCCCCATAGTGCTTAAAGCACTCTCTGTGTGGTTTACAATTTAATTATGCAGGCTACACATTGCCACCTAGTTGTAGTGGGGTGAGTGCTGAGTAGAGGTAGCCATCTTGGCTATATAACAAATTCCTATCATGGGCAACCAAAGAGGCAAAAAAGCATACAGTAATACCTTGGTCAAGAGTAACTTGGTTTAAGAGTGTTTTTGCAAGACATGCAAACATTTCTTCTGAATTTTGTCTTGATCAACAAGCAATGCCTTGCAGTACAATATACATCTCATATACAGTGGTACCCCGACTCAAGAGCAGCTCGACTTAAGAGCGGAAAAATGTTGGCATTTTAACTGCCGCTTTACAAATTTTAGATATGATCTGTTCAACTTACAATTTGTTTTACTTTTTAAAACTTAGTTTTTCAATTTTTTAGATAGGTACCACGACTTAAGAAGAGTAGTTCGACAAGAGTATGCATTCAGAACGGATTAAATTCATAAATTGAGGTACCCCTGGATTAGTTTCACCTTTTGAGCTGACTTATTGAAATAAATGAACATTGGCATAATATTCTAATTTTTCGAGTTTCACCTGTATGCAGCAGGTTCCTGTAGATCAGTGTTCCCTAACCCCCGGGCCGCGGACCGGTGCCGGTCCGTGGATCAATCGGCACCGGGCCGCCTGAGGAAACCAGGGGAAGCCTCGTCGCTGTGGGGAAAGTGACCCCGCCCCCGCCGAGGGAGGGAGGGAGGGAAGGAGGGGCGGGGCTTCCAAAGCCGGAAAGGGAACCTCTTTGTGCTACACCAGGGGTCCTCAACCTACGGCCCCCGGGAGCAACAGCATACCCCCCCCCGCAATCGCCCCTGCCCCGCCATCGCCACCGCCGCCGCGACCCCCCCGCAATCTCCCCCGCCCCACCATCGCCGCCACCGCCACTGCCGCGACCCCCCCGCAATCTCCCCTGCCCCACCATCGCCGCCGTGGCGACCCCCTGCAATCTCCCCCGCCCCACCATCGCCGCCGCCGCCGCTGCCGCGACCCCCCACAATCTCCCCTGCCCCGCCATCGCCGCCGCTCGCACAACACTGGCTCTTCGGCTTGAGTACGGAGATGAGCACCGCCCCCTAGAGTGGGAAACGACTAGCACGCATGTGCGTCAGCGGCCGGGGGGAGCATTTACCTTTTTTATCTTATTAAATCAAAACAAGCGGGCCAGGGAAAAATTATCAAACATTTACCGGTCCACGGTGATAAAAAGGTTGGGGAGCACTGCTGTAGATACTCTCTTAGTCGACAGATACACCCGCAGGAATGAGGCTGGAAAGAATCACGAAGAAAATTACACTTCCCTGGGTCCTTTCTGTTGTTCCCTAAGGTCATTTATCTTACACCGGAGATGAAATGAACTGATTCTCCATGGCCTGGACTAATATATTATTGCGCTGTACTTTCCATGGGGTTGACAGTACCATCAGCAACTGCCCTCTCCTACCACACGTGCCCTATATTTTCCTGGACGTCTTCAATTTTGTCTTTTAATATCAATTTGCTAACCATCTGTTTTCGAATCTCAGAACTGCAGAGCTGGCAGGAACCCCAATGGATCATGAAGGCCAGCCCCTGTCAAGGAGTCACTGTGAGGAATGGAACTCCCAACCTCTGACTCCAAAGCCAGGTCTTTAAACCACTGAGCTACCCATAGAAATTGCTCGTGGTTTGAGCAGGTGGGTGCCTCAGCCCAAAATTTCAGGTTGGGATGTTCCTCATGCTCAGATGATGAGCTGCCAATGGGAATCCAAGCACAAGGTTCATTGTGAGTACCAGACAAACACAGAAAACTCCATTCTGAGAAGCATCTATTGCAAAGATTGGCCTGTGATTTTGAATAGTAATAAATTAAAATCACAACCTTGGAAGCAGACTTCCTTATTAGATTATATAGGATAGTGGTTCTCAACCTGTGGTTCCCCAGATGTTCCTGGACTGCAACTCCCAGAAACCCCTTCCATCACAGTGAGTGGTAGAGGCTTCTGGGAGTTGCAGTCCAGGAACATATGGGGACCCACAGGTTGAGGACCACTGATATAGGTATTCTAGACTTTATTTCCATTAATTCCTGCCCACTGGCCATGTTTGCTGGGTCCTGATGTAAATTCAGTCAAAAATAAGAGGAAATTAGGCTGGCACAGTACTTCTGAGATCCATTCTGCCACTGCAAGAGACGTATTAGATAAAGCCACAACTTGGGAAAGTGACGTTTTGGACAACAATTCCCAGTATCCGTCACAGCCATGATTATTTGGTCATGTTTGCTGGGGGGTTCTGGGAGCTGTGGTTCAGCTGTTCCATCGAATGGATTGAGGAGAATACGTATTCCCTGCAAATTAATATCGGATAACACGAAAGCTAGTGGAGATAACTCCCCAGACACAGTTCATCTGCACTCTGTATGGTGCCTATCCTGGCTGCCATAAAGCTATTGCCATCTCGTTCTAGGTTGCAGCCAAACTCATATGTTTATCCCCAGTGACTTGACCATCCTCAGATGTTTCCCTGGCATTAATGACTCACAAAGTGCCAGCAGCAGCTGGTAGAAGACGTCTGTAAACCCTGGTTCTTTGCAAAGGTGCCAGCAGTCTTTGGGATGGTGGCGTCACTCTTGATTAATCTCGTGTATTTCAGCAAGCAACCACTGCCAGGTCTTCCTGGCATGTGGCAGGCACACAGTACGAAAAAGAGGGCGGGGGGAGTCATTATTTTCTTGACACTTCTAACTCCTTAAATCCCAGTAAGCATCTGCGGCTTGAAACAGGAGGATACCCAAGGAGGTCATGTAGGAAGATAAGATCCTGGACTGGTACTAAGCATACTAAAGCATTAGGAGACAATTTCAAAAGAGGGCACTGGGATGCAGGATACAAACACACTGAAGGGTTCTGATTTTTCCCCTAGCTTTTATAGTTACTCTCCAGGTAAAAGGAAAGGAGATTATGCATAGATGGGAATTCAGAATCCCAGTCTAGTCCTCTCTTGCCCTCAATTAGAGTTCTCTCTACTTCAGTATCTACGCTCCGCATGCATTGTGTCAGGTACTGTCCTTACCGCTTAAGCCCATTTGGTGTATCCCTTTTGCCTGGCTTTCGTCTACATCAGTGTCAAGATCCTGGTGCCAAAACATAAAAAGATTTGGTCATGTGGTTATTGTATTGCTGTTCTTTCAAAATTATTACTCTGATATAAATTGGGGACTTAAAACTGCTTTGGGAAACTACATGTGAGATTTTAAACCATTTCATGAACCAGAAGTTTGCAGCCCACACTACTTCCATTTTCACTGATCTTGATCCATTGCCAATGATTGTAACCTTCTCTTTCCCATTTGTTTTCAATATTGTGTAGAAATTCTTTGGTTTTCAGGCATCCTTTGGAATGCTTTTCTCTCTCTCTTTCTCTCTCTCTCTCTCTCTCTCTCTCTCTTTCTCTCTCTTTTAAATAATAAAATTTAAGTGCCATAGTGCTACAGTGATATAGGGCTATATTTTTAAAATAATATTATTTCAGATGGATTGACATTATCCAAATCCCATGACCACCCATGAAAGCAGTATTTAATATGATGGACATTCACATTGCTAAAAGAAATGAATAAAAAACTGATTTCACAGGTTTGTTAAATTAAAAAGCCCTTGTCGGTGTCTTCCACTCACACCTCTACACACACTTTGTGGCAAGAAAATAAATTTTAAAAAGAGCAAACATCACTGCATGATGTAGTCAGGATTTTTCAAAATGATTTTAAATAAGTAAAAACGAATTCAGATCTAGTATTTGTTGTTCATGTAACAACGTCCTCATTGTAGAAGTGATCTCATTGAGATGAAAATTGTTTCTGATGCCATCAAAGGAATTAGAATCAGCAGTTTGCACAGCCAGATTCTTTGGGAACGGTAAGAGCTGGAGTTCAGGAAAGATAGGAGTGCAGTGAGGATATTTCTGAAACAACCCCCGATATAAAAATGTTTCTTTTGTTTTCATCTAGTAAGTCCAATCAGTTGTCTTTGAGAGTTATTTGGTGAGTCCTAATGCTGTATCTCTATAGATAGCTCAGTGGTTTAGCTGGACCCTGAAGTTGCGAGTTTAATTCCCCACTGTGGATTCCCAGAAGAACCAGCCTCCGTGGCCATTGGTAAGCTGCACAGTCCGATGGCGCCTCAAGAAAAAGAGAATGGTAATATTTTCTACCAAGAAATCTTTGAAAAAGGGTCACTGTAAGTTAGAACCAATTTGACACCCTATGATTATCATTACTATAAATTTCAAGAGAGAATAGCTTCAGGCACCTGGACTCTCAGCTCTATCAAATGCCATGGAGCAAAGTACACAACCCATAATAATCTTTCCCTAGTTAGTTAACATTAGCATGGACATTTTGATCCTCCCCACCCCGTTTGGCTTTTACCTTGTGTTCTAGGGCAGGCCACATTTTGCTTTCCTTTTATGTCCACAGTTAAGATTATAAACACCTGGCTATTTAGTTCCCTAACAACAGGGGTTGGCGGGGGGGGGGGTGCAGACAGGAAACTTCATTATGCTCCAAATACCCGGCCAGGCACGAAGGGCCATTGCAATTTGGGGAAGGTCAAGTAGCGGCTGTATCAGTTCAGATTGAGGCTTTGCACCTTCAGCCTTCTGGGGATTCATAGAACAGGCCGGGAAGGAAATTACCTCAGAATTGGATACAAAAGCTCTTGGTGCTCAGGGTGGCTTCGTTAAAAGAAGGATGCTCGCTGGAGCCTAAGAGTCAAGTAAACAGAAGTGAGTCTGTATTTCTCTCCCTCCCCGCCCCCCCCCCCCGGTTCCCTTTCTCGCACATGGAGGAGGTTTCACCATCTCCAGTAAGATCATATCTGGTGATGGGAAGCACAGACCCCAATCTACTTATCAAAGAGGTCATGATGAGATAAGAAGCACAATGGTCGGTTCATTCTCTTTCACACACCATTTTCAGCAGCTGGTCAATTGGCGTGTTTGTGGGTCTATGCAGGCATGGGCATGTAATCTGCTTCTAGTTTACTTTTCCACTCAATACTGACAGAGCAATAAACCCTGGTCCCATAGTTTAGCTGGTGGGGATGGGAAAACATTTGCAAGATGGGGGTTAGTAAGTCTCCCACACCAACACTCGAGTGTAGACAACAGAAGGCTGGAGCAGCGTTTGAGTGATCCAGGTTCTTCTCCATGATGCTGACGGGGATGGTGGTGGTGGTGGTGACCGTAAGATATGGAGGAGGAGAGCTATATACACAAACTTGACTTCACCGAAAGAGAAGATGGGTTAAAAGTGAAACAAGCAAGCAAGCAAAGAGAGAATACCCTTTTTGTTCTATCAAGTATTGACATTGAACATGTGTGAAAAGTTACTATAGGGACAAAGGAACTATGGAACTATTGGGGATATGATTGAGATGTACAAAATAATGCAGGGCGTGAGTAAAGTGGATAGAGGGACGATTTTCTCCCTCTCACAACATACCAGAACTAGGGGACAGCCACTCAAACTGAGGGTTGGGAGAGTGAGGACAGACAAAAGATTATTATTATTATTTTACCCAGCATGCTGTTAGTCTGTGGAACTGCTTGCCACAGGATGTGGTGGTGGCATCTGGCCTGGATTCCTTCAAAAGGGGATTGGACAGATTTCTGGAGGAAAAGTCCATCACAAGTTACAAACCATGTGTAATCTCCAGACTTAAAACCAGGGTACTTCAAGGGCCAGATGCAGGGGAGTGGTATCAGGAGACAGATATCTAGTCTCGTGTGCTCCCGGACACATTTGGTGGGGCCACTGTGAGACACAGGAAGCTGGTCTAGATGGGCCTTTGGCCTGATCCAGCATGGCTCTTCTTACATTCTTATGTTAGGATCATACTCCCATATAACTGGACTGCTGCTGTGGAATGTGGAGCCACACACAGACAGTAATACTGTATGACGGTTTCCCCCCTTCCTTCATTGTACAGTACTAGAACTTGGGGTCACTTGGTAAAAAATATGGTCAGGAGAGACTAAAATAAAATAAGCACTTATTCACCTTGAGAAAAACAAGAAACTATGCAGACATGTCCCATCGCCAGGCCCTGTTATCAGGATCTTACAATTTCACCAGGCGTTATTACACCATTTAATCAAAATGGGATTTTTTTTAAAAAAAGCTGAGACCTCTAATTTTGAAAATGACTTCTGAGCAGAACTTGAAAGAACTGCAATTGCCACAATTGTTTTGACTGCAATTGCCACAATTGTTTAGCTATCACAGGAACACTAGGGGATTCTGGGAGTGGTAGTCTACCAAAAACTGTGGGGGAGGGTTGTCCAAGCTCAGCTGAGTTATAACAGGATGGAACGTTCTTGTAGAAAATGGTGGTCCAGCAATAAGCATTCACTTACCGCTACCTCGTAAGCTAAAAGATGGCTGAAAGATTAAGTGATGTTGAGAAGGAAAGAAAGAGATCAAAGGATGGAGGAGAATTCAGGGAAACAAAGAAAGGTCAACAGGAGGCAAGTGGATGGAGAAAGATGCATCTGATTTGGATGAAGAGGTGGGTAGTTGGCTGCACTGTGGCAAATAAAGGCTTCAGTCTAGTCAACCAAGGTGCTCATGACTTCATCTCCCAAGCCGGTCATGAGCATGATCTGCCACTCTGTCATGCTCATCATTGGTGCCTCTCCCATGTCCCCATCCTCCAAGAGCCCAGCAGGCCAAGGGAACTGGGATACTTTACCGTTCACTCACCTTATTGACTCTCCAATACGAAACTTGGTAAGCCCCTGCTCTTCACTCATCCTGCAAGGTAGGAGTAGTGGTAGTGAGGGGCTGATTTATTTCCCCATATCCAACTGCTTCCTGACAGCTACAAGCTGGTTCTCTCCCCTACCCCACTGTAAATCTCTCAGTGTGTCAGGACTCCCTTTCACTCTTCAGTTCTCCTGATAAATATTCAGTTTATAAAAAGGAGTGTTTTTTTAATTAATTCTCTTTTTCTCCCTTTTATCTCATTGTGTAGATCCTTATAGTCATTGGCATCATGGGACTTGGATTGGGCGGTGGACTCTTCTGCCTTCTGAGGTACGCCATTTACAGCCCCGAATTAAGGTATGTTTCTATGTCCAGAAGATGGTTACTCTCATATTGGAGGAAGAATTTCTGTCAAGTTTGCAATAGAAAATCTAGCGTCTTTTGATCTGAGCTCCAGAGCTCAGTCACAGCAAGCTCCAGCCATTCCTAACCTGGTCCCCCTTCAGGTGTATTTTTGGCTTACAAGCTACTGTAACCTCAGGTGGCATTTTATGAGGGGTTGTGATCCAAAACATTCACAAAGCACCAAGATGGCTGCAGAAAGCTGGCTGAAGCCCCAAAAGAAAGCTTGTGACTGGAGCAGAGGAGAGGCAACATCTCCCTTCCAAATGTTGAGGTGAAGTGTCAACCTCTAGTTCACACCCTAGACCAGTTGTTCCCAACCTTGGGAACCCACATGTTCTTGGACAGCAACTCCACATGTTGACAGACTTGAATCTCCCTTCATCCATGTCTTTGAGCTACGCTGACTACGGGTGTTGGGAATCACTTGGTGGGGAGAATCTGGAAATGCTAGCGTTAAAACAAAAACGAAACCTCGTGCCACGTTGTCTTTCCACTGCGTACAGTTCAGAAATAAATAAATAAGCCAATAAAGTGCCATTGTAGATAATTTTTAGTTGCTGAAGCAGGAGAAAACCCTACAGACAAATTGTACAAGTCAGGTTCCTCTTGGCAGTTCCTATTGCCATGGGCAAAAGTGAGCAAATGTGGTTAGAAAATAGAGTATCGACATAAATTTTAGCAATGTTTACATATTAGCTTTAGAAAACTTTGACAGGAAACTGAAGCCTGGTTCTCCAAATGTTCTGTGAGACAAAGAGTAGCAGGCCTAAATTTTGGAGGGGAAGGAAGTAGCAGGAATAGTTTTTGACCAACATTTCCATGGAAACGCAGTACAATCTTTACCTCAGGAAGGAAAACCCTGCTCCCTCATTCTAAGCATCCAGTTGTGCGTCGCATAGAGATCGACACTTTGTCATCCCTCTAGAGACCACCCTCCTTAAAGTAGATTGGCTGGACATGCAACCCTCAAGCATCTTCAGATAAAATACCTTCTGCATGTCTGTGAAGATTCTCAGTCATCCAGGTGAGTTTATCTGGAAATTGAGTCATGGCTACTGGACTTCTTTTTTGAGAGATAGAAACGTTTTGCTGTTCATCCAAACAGCTTCATCGGTCTGAATACAGCTACTGCAAATCCTCCATCTTATAGGCAGCTTTGACCTCTTGTCACCCTGGCCTGAATTAGGCTCATAAGATGAACAATGGCCTAAATAGGCTCATTAGGGAGACAATAGTATCCTTAGCCTTAAGGTGAACAATGGCCTAAGGTGCTGAAAACTATCAAAAATGGGTCGTTAGCTATGGCCTTGGTGGTGAAGGCTTTTTGATTTGTCTGGGTAAGGTACTTTGGAAAGCACAGCCTGATAAGTAGCAGATAGACTATGCCAGAGCCCACCACCTCTGTTGAGGGAGGGGTTTTCAATGCTCACATGAATGGCCTCCCTTACTCCTTTTTCAAACCATCTCTCTTCTTTGTCTAATATGTGTACATCCTCATCTTTGAAATTCGTAAGTCGAGGTACCGCTGTATTTATTATGCTTGTCCAATTGAGCATTATGTCAAATAATAAGCAGTGCAGTTTCACAATCTGTTACATCAATTGAGTGTTATGCCACTTCGAAAAAAATAATATATGCCCCCAAATCAATATCACCATAGGACACACACAGTGGTGCAGAGCCCATTCACACATTCAGCTACAAGCCACGAAGGCCAGGTAAGAGAAAGGTGGCAACGCAGCTGCTTGTGCAAAGTAGTGTAAGTCATGGGAGGGCAGAGAGGAGGTAAATGCAATATCATCCATTCAGATTTTTGGCAGCCCCAGCAAGCGGATTGTATCAACCCGCTGATTCAGTCTGAAGCAGGGATCTTCTCATTCAGCCACACCTCGGTGTACAGCCTGCGTGGCACAGTTCTCATTGGCATTTTAGGCTAAGAAGCATGACTGGGGTTTCCTAAAGGAAACATCCCATGGCAAGCTTGTTTTTTGAGTTACAAGTGCAAAGGACAGGATTCTTCCATCCTTAAAGAAGTCACTGGTCTTTTTTTTTAAATTTACCCACCCACTGTAACCTTTGGAGTTAGTCTCTGTCCACTTGCACGCACAATGCCAAGGGAAATTGGTACAAAATGTCCGCACTTTACTTTTAACTTGTAGAGAGGATGGAGAAAGGAGCGGCAAAAGGGAGTTTGGCTCCTCATTCTTCTTTCACAGTGGCCCATGCCTGTCTGCCAAACTAATAGTCTAGGGTGCCTCTGGCAAATGCACCACATGTCACCCTTTGAAGACACCTAATGCTTTTATAATATCTATTTGCTCCCGCTAAAGCAATCATTGATTCAATTTGACACCAGCTGCCCAAGGCACTTAGCACAGCAATTATCAGCTCTAGAACTCCTGTGCTTCTCCCTGGGAGTCAGCGACACACACAGCACTGGAACATAAGTCTGGAGATGATCACCAGCTTTCTGATGGTCAGCGGAAAAGTCAACTCTGGGTTTCTATGGGGCCCTAGATCTTGGGGGCTGCCTGGATCCATTGTGGTCCTAGACAAAGGAAGATCTTGCCTCTGAGATCATACAAAATCCTTTCTCTTTCACTGCACTATCACCAGCAACCTCTGGGTAACAGAAAACTAGGAGAAGGTGTTTCCCAGGTGAGTGCTGGTGTTTCCACCCATTCAGTGATCTGTTTTTGACATTTCTGCTGATAAATATCACCCCCAAATGGCATGGTTTAGTAGGCTCAGAGTATCAAAGCCCAAGTGGGCAGTCCGGCAAGGATGGCCTACTTGGCAGTCAGAGTCCCTGCAAAAGCTCAATAATACTGGTATGTCACATCACAAAAAGGTGTATGAAAGAGAGCACTGCAACCTCAAAGCAAGGGGGGATGGGAGGAATACAGATTTGCATAGCATTTGCATATATAAATATTAATTTATAAAATATTAATTTATATAGACAGATGCATATTTAGAAATAATCTCTTGGATTTAAATAGTAAAACATCTATCTACAGTATCTATCCAGCCATCCAGTCATCCAGCCAGCTATCTCTTTATACAGCAGTTAGTCAGTATTGGATTCAATACATATCACCCTTCAAATATCTTGTTCTGCATCTGTCACAGAGTTGAAGGTGATGACTTTTATGCTTGCTGTTAAGTCAAGGTCCTTACTGTAAGTGGGCAATACAAAGATTCCTCCCTGCTCTCTCCTTCCTTATTGGTCTTTATCTCAATGTCAATGAGACCTCCATGGCAAAGATCCTGTGGCACTCCTGCTGTTGTTGGGCTGGTACTCACATCTGCCTAAGGCAAGGGTGAGAGATGATTAGATTACATTGCTGCCACATCTGGGAAGGTGGGCCACACATTCCCCATCCTTGACATGGGGGGTGTCTCCCAAGACAGCAATGGTTCCCCAGCCTGTGGCCCTCCAGATATTCTGGATTTTAGCTCCTAGAAGTCCTAGGCAGGCAGGCAAGCAGGCAACGCAGCAGTTCAGATGGTAAGGCATTATGGGAGTTGAATTCAGAGGGTCAGTCATTGAAAAACATTGCAATGCAGAATTATCTTCTGGTACTAGTACTACCAGCAATACTAGTAATACTAGTGCTGTTAGAACTACTACTACTACCACTACCACTACCACTACTACCACTACCACCACCACCACTACTACTACTACTACTACTACTACTAGTAGTAGTAGTAGTAGTCGTCGTCGTCGTCGTCGTCATCATCATCAACATCATCATCATAGCCCCAACGTTTTAAATTATTTGGCAAAGTTACCTCTCCTCCCGTTTCTCCTTCTGGATCGAGAAGGCTCTAGTTCCAGACAGTCAGATCAATTCTGACTTATGGCAATACTTTTCAGGGTTTTCCAAGTAGAGAATAAAAAATAGTTGCCCATTTTCTTTGGGGGGGGGTGCCTTCAGATCAAGGATTGCCCTTTATAAAGGAGGGCACACCGTCACTCCAGTTGGAACAGCTCACAGGAGATGGGGAAGGAGCCGAAGTAAAACCCAGAGGTGAAATTGTGTGAGGTTACAGTCAAGCTCTTGTGGTCTTCCCATGCCAAAGCAGGCAATTTAATTCATCACTTCCCAGTTCCCACATGGAAAGTTTGGTCTCTTGTTTCCTCCCTTAGGCCACAGTATTGTTGGAGGAAGACAGTGTCCATCAGTGTGTGAGAAAAAAAATTCTCGTGGGAACTTTCCTGGCCTCCATCTCCAACATTTCCTGCTTTTTCCTTCCCTTCTGGCTTACTTCCCTTTACTCCCCACCCCCCAACCCCAGTCTCATTCTCTACCCCTTAATGGGCTTTTTTGCTCAAAGGCACCTCCAAGCTTTTATTTACATTATGAAGTAATAACAAGAACAAAAACCCACAAGGGATGAAATGATAAACACAGAGCTCTTCTCCCCCCACCCCCACCCCAGGACACAACTTCTCCTGTTGCTTGAAAACGCACCAGCCCCGTTGAAAGCTCACAGCCACCAAGGTCAGCCCTGTTTCCATCACAGACAAATGAAAAATGACAAAAAAAATCCACTACGTTCTTGTATGGACCACAAGGTCTCCCCTTTAACCCCCTCTTTCTTCTTGGTTCACATCTATTTTATGGCAGAGGAGTCATCCTGCTCTCCCACTAATAAGACTTTGGAAACAGTTAAAATGCTCCCTTGGGGAGCCGCTCTTTCTCCCACAGATCTCAAGGGGTGGTGAAAAGGAGTAAAGAATCAAGAGGGGTGCAACAGTCTTGACTTCCATTGTCCAGGCTGCTAGGGATTCTGTGAATTGTAGTCCAAAAGATATAGCTTTCCAAACTCTGACCCAGATAAAGTATGGGTGTAGAATGAGATGGAGGTGTCCTTGCTGCAATTAATTCCCTCAAAATTGATTTCAGATGAGGAAACTGAGGGGTGGGGTGGGGATAAGATTTAATGTAAACTCCCAGAGGGAAAAGACTTGGCAATTTCTCTTCCCCTAGTCACGATGAGTTATAAGAACATAAGAGCAGCCTTGCTGGAACAGGTCACAGCCCATCCAGTCCAGCATTCTGTCTCACACGGCGGCTCACCATTTGCTTCAGGGTATTACCATGCAGGTGTCTTCACCTGCTTATGATTCCCCGAAGATGGCATTGAGAGAGATCCTGCCTCTCTCTCCAACCCGGAGGTTGTCCTTAGGCATTCATAATTTATTCATCCATCCATCCATTCATTCATTAAATTTCTATACCGCTCCATCTAGCTCAGTGTTGGCGAACCTATGGCAAGGGTGCCAAAGGTGGCACTCGGAGCCCTTTCTGTGGGCACCCAACATCACCCCTTCACAGCCTTCTGTATTTAGGTTAAATTGCCATATTGGCACTTTGCAGAAAAATTAGTGGGTTTTGACTTGTAGTTTGGGCACTCGGTCTCTAAAAGGGTCACCATCACTGATCTAGCTGCACGGCTACTCTGGGCAGTTTATAAGGTGGAACAAATATCAATCTAGACACACAATAAATAAACAATCCAATAGTAAAAACATAATAAGTAATAAAACAATATATATCAGAGCATCAAACAGGAACAAGATAGCCTAAAAACAAACAAACAAAAAAGTGCATAAACAGCGAATCTTTAATAGCATATATTAATACACAGGGAAAGCCTTTTCAAACAGCCATGTCTTTAGATGTTTCTTAAAGACTGGGAGGGAAGATGCCAAACAAATCTCGGGGTGGTGGTGGTGGTGTCAAGGAATGTATGAGGGGCTAACCTCAGTTAGCAGAGCTGCAGCAATGTCAAGGATTAGAGGCAAACATACGACGGACTCCGTTGCTGGTTTTCTATTGCAGTCTATTTGCAAAATATATACAGGTTCCATTTGGTTTCCAGACTTACATCCAGTAGCATAAACAACCCAGCTACTCTTCCTGTTCACAGACAACACATCAGGCTTACTGGCTAAACAGCCCCTGGCTAAACAGCAAGAACATATTGCAATACATAAGGTATATATTTTTCCAATCAGTTCATTACTTTCACATCACATGATACAGTGCTTCTCTCATCCACGCTTCTGAGCTATGATCCACGTACATTAGTCTTCTTGTCAAGGCCACTTTACAGAGCTTGCTTCAGTCCACAGCTGGACTCCATATCTCTAATTGCAAGTTGAAAAATTCACAAGAATATTCTTGACAGGGGCGAACAAACTGATGGAAGCAGTACAGAATCTACCAATTCTATCACTTGGTATCATACTAGAAATGAGTGGGGGTTTGTGGTGAATAGAGATGGGCACGACTTAGCGGTATTCCCGTTTCCGTTTCCGTTAGTCGGTTCCGTTACTCTACGGAAACGGTAACGGGAATTACTGCCCCAGACTTCGAGCTCGAACCGACGAACGAACAATTTTGGTCTGATTTGTCGTGCTCGTTACTTGCGTGACGTCACGCGATCACGCAATGCCAAGCGGCACAGAAAAAAAGTTTTTAAAAGTAAAAAAAACCCGATTCCCGGCCCTAAAAGCAGGCGAAAACTGTCTGAGGGCACCTACCAGGCCAGAAGGGTGGTTTTTTGGGGGGGTGGGGGTTTCCTCGCCCCCCTCTCCTTGGCTACTGCTACTGCTGCGCTGCTGGTACCCGGCGGGGGGGGATCGTCTCGTCTGCCTTTGCCATGCGGTGTGCGGGCGGGGGGATCCAAAATGCCGACCACAATTTTTTTTTAAATCGTGGTCCAAAACCCCACCAAAGCACCACAGAA
>JAHTLZ010003468.1:10228583-10275007 GCA_023846285.1 Phrynocephalus versicolor | reverse complement strand
CACACAGGGACCAAGTACCCACCACAGAAGCGACTGTCAATGCTCCTTCCTCTCTGACTCACCGTTACCGATAGACTGTTTACACAAACATCTACCTACCATGCTTTGCTGGGACCAACTGGCACAGCGGTCCAGCAAACAATAACAGATTTGTCCATGAATGTACATAAGGAACATAAGAACATAAGGAGAGCCGTGCTGGATCAGGCCAAAGGCCCATTTAGTCCAGCTTCCTGTATCTCACAGTGGCCCCACCAGATGCGTTTGGGAGCGCATGAGACTAGATCTCTGTCTCTTGATACCACTCCCCTGCATCTGGCCCTTAAAGTACCCTGGTTTTAAGCCTGGAGATTAAAATGTGTGTTTGTATGTCTGATAATATGTATTTCAAATGAACCTACAGAGAAGATAGTCTGCCAAATCCTGCTTTGGGTAGGAAGATGCCAAAAAGGGAAAGAAAAGACACAGCACGTAATGGCCAGACTCTGAAGAGCTGGAAACGTGCTCATTAAAAAACATTAAGATTCTTAGTGCACTGGATTATGGATCCCATATGAACTAGAGTGATGACCAGGCATGTTCATAGAATATGCATTGCCCACCTGGTCCCACATTTCCATATTCCTTCCCACTGTTCCCTAGAGATTTCAGTTCCCTGGAGAGCTGGCTGGACATCTCAATGAATTAGGTACTTGGCTGCAGAGCCAAAGAATGGAAGTTAAATTTCTCCCTGTGCACTCCCAGAAGAGCCAGCCTGTGTGGTTCTAGGCAAACTGCATAGCTCCAGAGTACTCCCCCAGAAGGAGGGAATGGGACACTTTTGAGTATCTCCACCTAGAAAACCCTGAAAAGTGTCACCATAAGTCAGAATTGACTTGATGGCACACAACTGTTAACTATGAAGCTGAATGATGAAAAGGCATGTTCAAAGACTAAGCATAGCCTTATAGCACTGTGGTTAAACTACAGTCCTGCAGTGAAGACTCTGCTCATGCCCTGAGTTCGATCCCAGGCTCATGTAGCTGGCTTGAGGTTCACTCAGCCTTCCAACCTTATGAGGTTGGTAGATTGAGAATCCAGCTCGCCAAGCTGGGGAGAAGGGGGGGGCTGTGGAGCAATGCGTAGCTTGCATAATTAAGTAGCAAACCATCCAGAGACAGCTTCAAGCACACTCTGTGTGTGAGAGACAGCTGCACAGCGCACTTTAAGAGGTCCGTCTTACCAAGCCGCAGGCCACCGGGTGTGAGTGCACTCTTATCGCCAGGGCAGGTGTTCTTGTTAGCTGTTATGGACACCAGCTCCAGGACTCTTTCAGCCCGGGCTCCATCGATGCCTTTTGGCCTCAGGTCCACCAGCACCAGATGGTTATCCGTGCCCCCTGTCCCAAAAGAGAGAAAGGTTTACTCCCCATGGCATCCTCAATGGATAGCTCCCAGTTTGGGGCCCATCCCCAGTCATGACAACGGCAGCAGCTTCTGCTGGGTCCCACAACAAGTCTTCCTAGTCCATCATGCCCTGGCTGGAAACTGTAGATCACTTCAATACGATAGCATCAGATCGACTCATCTTGATGACCAGCCCCTGCTTCAAAAGAATCCTGGGGAAAAGAATTCTACTCTTTATAGAACTGTGGGCTGACTGAGGTCGTCATTTCTGCACGGATCGCAAATGAAGGGCCAAGGTGGACGTTTGCTTAGTATGAGGAGTGGTGAACCTTTTGAGCCATCAGAAGCTTTGGACCCTCCACACCGAGCATGGGCAGCCATAAGGAATTGCGGAAGTAGAGAGGAAAACGCCTGGAAGGCCAAAGGTTCCCCCACCTTGGACTTGCTAGACAGCATGCAGCTGTATCTTGTGTTTGGGTTCCCCTCCCTTAACCAAATTATAGTACACTTCCATTTTTGATAGGCTTCCTCACCTTGTATGATGCCCTTCCAACAACATCCCTCCCTACAACATATGTAATTATTTGAAAATGGCCAGCCTACACGGTTGAATGATGAGTACTTTGCGAAGAGCTAGAGTGTGTCCTCAACAACCTTCTTCACATCTGTAAGACCATGGCATCATCCTATGGCTCTTGATGGGTCTCAACCAGTCCACAGACCCATCTGGCCAGAATCCTGCTGCAGGCACCAGATGGGGCAATCATTCATGCAGTCACCTCACTGGAGCAAAGCTGTTCTTCCTGTGAACTGGCTGAAGAAACTGGTGTGTCAACCACCAGCCCGTAGGGAGAGAAACTTGCACCTTTGCCTTCACACAGAACTACCCCCCCTCCCAACAAGATTCCGGTCAATACGTTTTGAATCTCACAGCCCTTCTGATTTCACTTAGCCTTAAAGGCAAGCTTCTGCCTACTATGACACTCCCCGCTATGGGTGTGTCCTTGTTCGCCAACATCCACCTTCCCACTGCCTAAAACAAAGTAATGAGATACAGGGGTTGAGTGCATGCCTGGAACAATCAAACAGGGGAACCTGTGCTGGGCTATACCACTTCCACGGGGAAATTCATGGTCTGAGTTATAACCCATATGAAAAATTCCACTCACATAGAATGAAACCAGCATGCTGTGGAGAAGCTAGCCTAGATTTCTTCACCTCTACCTAGTTATTAGCTGACTGGACAATTCAACAAGGTCAGTTTCTGGCTGTGGAGCCAGAGGTTGGGTCACCATAAGTTAAAATTTGCTTGATGGCATACACTTATATTTATTATTTATTGCATATTAATTTCCATATAGAGTGTATGCTGGGTACTTTCAATACGGCCCTAAAGCATGCCATGTTCAGCCTGCATCTGAAAGGGCCCAGCCCAGCAACGCTGCATGCAACTGTTCTTTGGATCATGGGCTTTAGGATCGGAAGAAACAGACCATGTTCTTGATACCTGAAACCAGAGTATATCCCCGCTGCAGCAAAGCCTCTGCCATGGCTTTGGCATTCTTCAATATCTGCTGGCAATACTCTCGGAACATGGGTGAGCTGGCCTAAAAATGAAGAGAGGGATGTGCGTCAAAATCCCAAACTCAGCACTGCTTGTTTAAGCAATATACACCAGCAAGAGTAATCAGGGGTACCAATCTTTTAATCGCACTCCCAGCTGCAATTGATCTACAGGGATTTTCACCAGGATCCACCACCACAAGAACATGAAACACAAAACACAGTGGACCGGAGGCATCATGAAATGATAACAGCCATCAGAGGGTGCTGATCGCTGTTTCTTAACCGTTGGCTTGGATTTCATCTCCTGCAACCCCATAATTGGCTTGTCTCCGAGTGGGAATCCAATAAAACATCTGGAGGAATAACGGATGAGAAATACTGGTCTTGAAGAACAGAGTGCAATTTTTTCCAGAAGCATGGGAAAGCTACCATGTCAAGATCCAAAATGGTGGACCTTCAGCTCCATGGAATCTGTGGCTGCTGATACCAAAACTCGTGTGTGGGGCAAAAGGAACAACATTTTGTTTTGCCTGCTCCTGAATCCATCTATATTCCATTTCAACAATGTCAGCAAAAGTCTGAACAGGGAACAGAAGGAGGCAGAAGCAATGGGAAATTTCTATATAAATCTAGAAGAGTTGCCCCCTCCCTCCAACAAGACTGAGGGTCAAGTGGTCTACAACGCCGCCACAATGTGATTCTTTGAATTGCACCTACGAGGACAGTGGACTATATTAGCAGTAAAAATGGCTAACTGCCTTCCACTGTGGCTAAACAACAGCCTGAAAACATTTGACTGGTCAGCTAGCAGGCATCACAACATTAGGTCTACTACTATCATGACAGGTCACACACTGCTGGAAGAATGGCAGAAACTGGATCAGGAACACAGGGCTGAGATTGAACACAACACAGAAGCTGGTCCGGTCTTGTCAGGGAAAACGAGACATCAAAAAACAGAGGTAGATCAATATCAGTCAACAGACTGAAAAGATCTACAAAATGTTTTAAGAGTTTAGCTTCCAAGTAAAAATCTTTTAATACAGTTAAAAGATCAAGCTTTCGGCATGCAGACCTGTCATGCTGTCCTCAGGATTACAGAAACAGCAAATGCTAACTGCACTGCACGTCGGATACAGGAGAATATCTATTGCATAGATATCAAGACAACAAAACTCCAAGCAAGAAGGAATTTTCCTTAATTTGTCCGGTTTTTTTTTCTGTAGGAACATGCAGAAATGTGCCTCCTACTATGGCACAATAGCTCTGTACACAGTTTGTACCTTGTACAATTTTGTGACTTCAAGAACGCATCACAAAATTCACTAGGCGAAATATAAACCACTTTCAGAAAGAACACCATGCTCTTCTTCTTCTTTTTTTTTTAACAAAAGAAGACATTCCTGTTTGTGGCCCACTGTGTGAACGCCTAGGGTCAAAGCTGGAAGACAAGTAACCTTTCATAACAAGATGGCCATCTGTACAAGACGAGAACCCTCTGCTCCCAGCAATTTTCTTAACTCAGGAACCGGCAGCTTCCTTTTGCAAAGGCTGTTGGGAGTCTGAGGTCGTCCAAGGTTGAGCTGTGCCTCCTTTGGGGCCAGGGACGCAACTGAGAGGGCCTTGCGTGTAAATAGCTAAAACCTGCCACACGCGTGCACCAATTCCACCTTCTGCTTTCCCACCTGTTTCAGGGCCACAGCGACCGCAGCGATGGCATGGTTATGGGGCCCTCCCTGCAGAGAAGGGAAAACAGCAAAGTTGATCCTCTCTTCCAGGTTGTAAGGAGTCTCCTTGCCGGTTTTCTTGTCCACGGAACGAACGCCTTTGCGGTAGAAGATCAGCCCGGACCTGCCGATAACGAGGGACGGAAGCATCAAAATGCAGAGCCTGTCACTTTCAGGTACCTATTAGCAGGACAACTCAGATCCTGGGTTCCAAAAAACCAAGGATCAATGCACTCTTTTTGAACCTGGCACGCTAAGACAGTTGCCCTTCTTATAAAAGGTCCTCTAGCGGGGCTGTGTGAATGTAGCAATTTATTTCAGAGACACAAGGGGGGGCGCGGAGAGGCAGCATGGCAAAAAGAGTCAAATCAAGCTTTTGGGACACTTTGCACCAGGGGTCCTCAAAGTTTTCAAACAGCGGGCCGGTCCACCACCACCCAGACACCACTGGGGGCTGGATCACAGTCCAAAAGCAGCTGCGGAGGCTGGCTTGCTCACAAAACAGGGGGTAGGTGGGGGGGTTGCAATTGGTCCCAGGGGCCAGATTCAGGACCTTGGGGGGGGGGCGCATCCGGCCCCAGGGCCTTAGGTTGAGGACCCCTGCTTTGCACCCTTATCACCATGTCGATGGACGTAAATGCATTTCAGGAACCTTTTCCACGGCTCCTGGACTGCAGCTCCCGTCAGCCCTAACCCGCCCAGCGTGTGGAGAAGGATGATGGGAGTTGTAAGACATGTGTCTCCTCCTTGCAATCTGGGCAATGAAATTTCAGGAAGATTCAAGGGAGCTGAATAGGGTTTCCAATTACTGCAGATAGATATTTCGTGTCATGCCATGAATAGCAAAGCTAGAATTTATGCAAAAACGCCAGAATTATGCAAGATAAAAAGATTGTGGAGACTTGCTCAATTTGCATGAGTTATAAAGGAGGGCAAATCTGGCTTTCTTCAGGCAAACAGATTTTTAAATATTTTTCCTTATAGGAAATCCTGCCCTCCAGCAAGCTGACATCACGTCATCTCTTCCAATGGTCAGGATCACCGCCCTCTCCCTTCTCAGGAGCACTGTGTCCTCTGTTTAACCTTGCCATCACACTGCACAAAACGGACTCCCGTTTCTATGAACGGGAATGATGCTGAAGATGCCTCATCACCTTCATGGCAGCTGGTGGTGGGGACAACCTATAGGTCTGGATAACAGGCAGCACCTTGACTGCTATCCTGGTTGTAAATTTTTATCTTAGTTCTATGTCACTGGCGAAGAATCCTGTTGCGTTGCGGTGTGTGCAGGAGGCAAATGGCCTTAACTTTCACACATAGTGAGCAGAGAATCGAGGCCCTGGTGGGATTTTTTTACCATGTGCCAAGCCAGAATCTTAGCAGTGACTTGTTAATTGCCACTCAGAAGCAAAGGGAAGTTATACCATCTGCCTTCTGCATATGCTGCAATGCAACAGGATTCCAGCCACTGCTTAGTGAAATATCTGATGCTTCTGTGAGCAGCTCCAGGGGTTCCTGGATGAAGCAGCTTATCTAAATCCACTTCAATTCAGGTACAGGCCCAGTTATGGAACAGAGATGGTTTGGTCATTTTGAGGGATGACCTATCCCAGGAACTGGTCAGGAGTCATCTTACTGGGATGAGTCCTGGTGGTTTCCAATGGTTCCAATCCTACTTGGAGGAAACCGACACCGAAGGTAGTGTTGGGGGAAGCCTTTTTGACACTTTGGCCATTGACCCATGAGTTCCCCCAGGCCTCAGTTGTGTCCCTTCATTTACAAGAACCCATTTGGAGGAGTACAATTTCCCAGCCCTTGGAATACACAGCAGTGATGCTTTCCCGACGCTTCAGCTGCGTACCTGGCTCCACGTAGCGTCTTGTGAGTCGTACTGGTCACGAGGTCAGCATAGTCAAAGGGAGATGGGATGACTTTGGCCGCCACGAGGCCACTGATGTGAGCCATGTCAGCCAGCATGTAGGCCTTCACTTCTTCACACACCTGACAGGGGGCGGAAAAAGGCAAACCAGCTCAAGAGATCGCAGGCAGCTTCCTATGAACAACACGTTATTTACAGCTGGCACCTTTTTTCAACAGCAAAGGTCTAAGCAAGTTACACAACAGTGGTGCCATAACAATGACTCACACCATTCTCTTTGCTGTTTTACAACTGTTTTTATAGTTAAGGGCGTAAGTAGTCTCACTGCTTATTTCACAAACCGCTGGCCCGTGGCTTTCCAGTGCTTGTTTCTAAAAGGGACGGGAAGGCACCCATTTTGCTTAGACACTTTTGCCAGAAGAAACAAAGAGAACTGCTGTTCTTATTTTTCAAAGTAACTCTAACACTCACTACTTCAAGGACCCTTGGAACTGTAACGGGAATAGCTGCCTTTTAAACATAAATTCCAAAACTCTACCCCTCCTTACACTATCTTGCCCTGAAGTGGCCAGAATACATCCCTTTCATCCTCCCTCGTCACTGGTGAAGAATACAGGGGAGCTGTAGGTCAGGGCTTCCTGGAGACTGAATTTTACCCATCCTGACTTTTCCCATTAAACTCTGCCACATGGCTTGAGTCACAGTCCCTTCCCTAGAGCAGCCCAGAGCCTCTCAAGAACCAGCGCCTTGCATTGGAGGCTCTGCTTCCACTGAGCTTGATTACAGATTGCAAAGGCACCGGACCCGCCTCTGTTTATCTGTCCCCTAACTCAGCTGCTGTCTTCCCGCTGCTCCCAAGGAGTACCTTCTTGATACGGGCGTAGTCGATAAGGCGGGCATAAGCGCTGGTGCCGGCAATGATGATGCGTGGGCGGAAGAGTCGGGCAGTGACTTCCAGCTGATCATAATCTATTAGTCCAGTTGCTGGCTGCAGGGAGGGTATTGGGGGGGCAGGAGAAGAGACAAACAGTGGGTCAAGGCGCGGGTATTAGCACTGTGTCATCGTCTCCCACAGGCCCATGCAAGTTGGCATAAAAATACCCGTGCATGCCAGTGCATCGGAGAGGAAATGTCATTAGCATAGCAAGGTCAGCAACTGGCAGCCTCCACATCCAATCTGGCCCATGTCGCAGCACTGGCAACCTTACCCTTCACTGGCTTCTTGCCCAAAGACTTCTCAACGGGCTTCTTGCTAGACACAGCCCGACCTTCCTGACTTTCAGAGAGGGAAGAGGTAAAACAAGGCAGGCAGGGTGAACCCTGCAATTCAGCAGAGTGAGGCGACGTTCACAGGCAGAAGAAGGGAGGTCCGTGGCTGTTCTCCTTATACTCCCTTGCCATTCTCGCTTGCTTGGAATATATATACCACACACAGCACAGTCTGCCCTGAAACACTTTGAAGTGTTCTGGTTCCCTCAGGCCCAGAAAAGGGAGAAAAGGGAAATATTCTAATCCCGAGGATCTTTGATGTTCAGCAACCAGCCCAGTCCTGTTCTGCACCTACAAGGAAGACAGTACTGTTTGTTTGCTTCAGGCTCCCCAAAAATGGGCTTCCCTTCCCACGCTCCAGCTGCAAAGTGGCTTTTCCTGGCTACAACAACATGCAGGCTTATGTGATCCACAGGTTTCATGAATCAAAAACGAGTCTGGGTGGAGTGAACAGGATAGATTTAATGACAAGGAAGAAGGTTGACCATTGTACGGCTTCCCTTGCAACCACTGAATTGGCTGTTGACCACGGCAACAAAGCATGACAAGCAATACGTCCTGCTCATCGTATGTCTCCCTCTCAGAAAAGACAATGGTGACTGCGTGGATTGCTTGCCTTAGGCACCTTCAAGGAGCCTGGCAGTGGCAAGCAAGGAGTGGGCTGTTGCGTCCAAGAATGGGCTCCTTTGGAAGAGGAGAAGAGGAAGGGAGGTCTTCCAGCATGCCCGGATGGGTGAGAGGATCCTACCTGCAACGATGCTCAAAAAAACAACCTGGCAATTTTGCCTATGAAAATCCCTGTCCATAATCTTGTGCCAAGGATAATCATTGAGCAAAGGGCAAGGACCTAAGGTCCTGGAGTTTAAATGGCCCGAGTGGCACCTGCAAGAATTCTGCAACTCCCACCTTCAAATTCCGCAACCCAAACACATGACACAAATTCAGCACCTTCCTCTTTTGGGTCCTATAACCCACCTTTTTTACTACTGTGCATGTTTTATTTTGCCCAATGTGTGTAGTTGTGGACAGAGTGATGAACTTAAGAGGCCTGGGTTCAGATCCCCACTTGGCCACGGAAACTCACTGGGGCAGTTTCCACCATGTTTATGCGGGTGGATATTAGATTTCCTCTCAGCACGTTTCCAATGGGTCAAGATGGGCTCTTGCGTCTCTGCAGATCTCAGTATAAATATGGGAACACCGCAGGGGTGTGTGTTGAGCCCGCTCTTGTTCATGCTCTACAGATATGATTGTGTTCCCAACTACCCCAGTAATAAGATCATTAAGTTTGCAGACGATACAACTGCAGTTGGTCTGATTACTGCTGGGGAGGGGGAGTCGGCCTATAGGAAGAAGGTGGAGATGATGACGGAGCGATGTAGAGAAAATAATTTAATCCTCAATTTTAAAAAAGCAAAAGAGATCATTGTGGATTTCAGGAAATGCAAATTGAACATTCAGCCACTTATTATTGAAGGAAATTGTGTGGAACAGGTTTTGGTGTTTAGGTTTTTGGGAATGGAGCTGAGAGAGGATGTGACATGGGGAACAAACACCAAAGATCTGATGAAGGGAGCACAGCAGAGATTGTACTTCTTGAGAATTCTCGGGAGGAATAATCTTTCAAAAGATCTGCTGCTGGCATTCTACCACTGCACCATAGAGAGTGTGTTAACATATGGTCTGTGCGTGTGGTTTGAGAGTTGTACAGTTAGGGAAAGGGTAATGCTGCCCAAAGTTGTAAAGACTGCGGAGAGGATGATTGGGTATACTCTTCCTACTTTAGATCAATTGTATGCCTCCAGATGTTATAAGAAAGCCATAGAGATTGTGCAGGATCCCACACACCCTGGAAATGATCTTTTTCAGCTTCTGCCTTCTAGAAGGAGGTATAGATTCATAAAGACCAAAACCAGCCACGAGAAATGGTTTTTATCCGAAAGCGGTTATGGCCTTGAATGCAGGGAAATGTAGGTTTTGAGGGAGTTGCTGTATAAATGCGGGGTGGGGTGTGTTTGTGGAGTATTCTTCTGTATGGATGTTTTTGAGCTGATGCAGACCTTTGAATTTTGTTGTTCTCTAAACTTTGTTGTTCTGTATAGGACAATGACAAACAAAGTTTTATCATATCTTATCTGATTGAATGATTCCTTAAATATATGATACTTACATTGGAAGACCTATTAGGGTTGCTATCAGTTGATAGCTTGATGGCACAGGTTTATATTTCATTTTGCTTGTTGACAGTCATGGGGAGGGGCACAGGGTTCTGAAACCTCCCTCACTTTCCTCTGAATGAAAGTCTTATTCAGCCCAACTTCTCTGGCTTCTAACATGATCCCGTGCATTATCGCACCTGCTTTCAGTCGTATCTTCAAGCAACACCATGCCACCCAGAGGTGTTGCCTTCCCACATCTGAGATGTATATATAATTAAAATACACATAAACACACCAACACTGTTGCAGCAGCACACACTATGCACACAAAACACAGCACTATCTCGTTTCTACCCTCCTATGGGGGGAAAATAAACTTTAATTAGGGATGTTTTTCATATAAGCTTGAATAGATCAGATCTTGTCTGATTTTGGAAGCTAAGCAGGCCTGGGCAAGGTTAGTGTTTTAATGGGAGATGGCCACAGCACACAAGAGATCTTCAGGAAGGGATAGGAAAGAATCCCACCCAAATCCCGAGAGACACTGTTGCCAGGCGGAGGGTAAGTGCTACTGAGCTAGACAGGCGGCCAGTCTGGTGCAATGGGAGGCAGATTTCTATACAGTGTTCCTACGTGTGCACTCAAAAACACCAACGCAAGCACGGAGAACCTGGAGCCCTCCAGATGTTGCTCGACACTCACCAGCCAGTCAACGGTCAGAGATGACAGGCACTGAATTTCAACAGCAATCTGGAAGGTCACAGGTTTGCCCTCTGTGAGCTACAAGGACAACTGAGACTTGCAGGAATCCCACCTTTCTGCACACCAACAAAATCAGAAGAATCAAAAGCATACAACCTTGGGGAAATTGCACGCAACACACAAGAGTCTTCCAAGAGACAGCTGTGTTAGTCTGCATCAGCATGTATAAGTGAATGAATGAAGAAATAAATCATGAAAGCAAAGATATCAGGGTGCCTTTAAGACTACAGATTTATTACCACATGGATTAAAATCTGGCTTCTTGTCTGTAAAGATTCTCAGTCATCCAGGTGAGGTTATCTGGAAATGAAGACATAGCAACTGGACTTCCTTTTCTTGTGAGATCGAATCTCAGAAGAAAATAATCTTGTAGATCTCACGAGAAAAGAAGTCCAGTTGTCATGACTCAATTTCCAGATATCTGGTTCCTTAAACATCTGGAGTAGGATCTTTCACACATATTTGAGGCTAAAGTGTTTTACACCGCATAGCTGAAGGCATGGATTATAGGCACAGAGGTGACACCTTATTTCTGTTCACTCACAATACTTTCACTTTTATTTTTTGTTATCCAATGGCTGAAAACCTTGGGTAAGTCCCAACAAGAGTTGGTCCACTGAATCCATGGAATTTACAGAGAAGCCATCTAACTAAAAAACACCTTGTCCAACAGGCATACCCTTGGTTGCAGCTTACTACTGTACTGGATTACAGCCACAATGTGAAAGCTCTTTTTCATTGCGTTATAAAAAGCTATTCATTTCAAGGTCAGAATAACCTCTCCAGCCCAGTCATCTATGCTAGCTGGCAGTAGCTTTCCAGGGTCTGCAACCCAGGTCTTCTTACCTACCTCCTCCTACTTGAGACTTTTAAATGGAGATGCCTGAGATCAGCCTGGGGCTTTATGCAGAAGGGGCCTGGTGGTGCCACTGTTAGACTGCAGTTCTGTACCCAGGACTCTGCTCACAACCTGGGTTCAATCCCAGGTAACCAGCTTGAGGTTTACACACACACACACACACACACACACACACACACACACACCTTGCATTGCTGGGAGGTGAGGATGTGCAGCTTACAGGCTTAAAAATTATAAACTGCCCTGCAAGTGCTTTAAACGCTATGGGGGTAAACATAAGCCTCACACTGTGCTTTTACTTATATTTTTGCACCTTATTTATTTATTTATTTATTTATTTATTTATTTATTTATTTATTTAGCTTGTATGCCGCCCACTACCCAAAGGTCTCTGGGTGGCTCACAATCAAATGGACAATTAAAACATCAAAATACAATAAAATTAGAATAATAAAAACATGTAAATGCAATAAATAGGATACATTAAAACACCACTAAAATTGCCATCAGGACCCACAGTCATTAGTTAAAAAACTTTTGGAACAGGAAGGTTTTTACCTGGCGCTGAAATGTTAGCAACATCGGCGCCAGGCGAGTCTCATTTGGGAGGGCATTCCATAGTCTGGGGGCAGTTGCTGAAAAGGCCCTTTTCCTGCAAGCCATCCCTTTCACCTCCTTAAGGGATGGCTCTTTCAGGAGTGCTCCCTGACTAGATCTTAATTGCCGGGTAGGTTCATATGGAAGGAGGCGGTTCATATGTTCATATGGTTCATATGGAAGGAGGCGGTCCTTCAGGTATCTAGGTCCTAAGCCATTTAGGGCTTTATATGTCAAAACAAGCACATTGAATTGGGCTTGGGCAGCAACTGGTAACCAATGAAGGTTATACAGAATCGGCGTGATGTGTTCCTTGGTGGCCCTACCACTCACCAGCCGTGCAGCATGATTCTGAACCAGTTGCAATCGCCGAACCGTCTTCAAAGGCAGCCCCACGTAAAGCGCATTACAGTAATCAATACGGGATGTTACCAGTGCATGCGTAACTGTCATAAGGCTCCCTTCATCCAGGTAGGGGCGCAGCTGATATATATTCCGCAGCTGGAGAAAGGCACCCCTGGCCACCGAGTCCACCTGGGCTTCCAGAGTTAGACCGGGGTCCAGGAGCACCCCCAAGCTACGGACCCTGTCCCTTAGGGGGAGTGCAACCCCATCCAGGACAGGGAAGTGGCCCTCTAGCCTGGCTGACGAAGCACCCACTAACAGCACTTCCGTCTTGTCTGGATTGAGTTTCAATTTATTAACCCTCATCCAGTCCATTATCTGGTCCATAAACGATGTGCTTCTTCATTAAGCCATGGTCCTGTTTCAAAATCCACTGGCTTCGCTTCATGCATACATGTACAACAGCTTCACAACTTCACACGTTAGCAGGCAGGTGCAAGCAAAACAGTTCAGGTAAACCAGCTCCTAGTAGCCCTTGTGCAAATTATACAAATATTGTCTGTCCGGGCAGCCTGTTAACCTAAGAGTGTTCTCCCTTCCCACCTCAACAAGAACAACCAACAGCAAATAGCAACACACACACACACATTTGAGGACACACTATTTTTTTCCACTCACATTTAGTTTGTAGGGCATAGATTCAAAGAAGATGGACGTGGCCGAGATGCGCTTGACGTCAGACATGTACCCGTGGGTCAGGCTTCCAGGGAGACAGAAAGCAAACTATCAGGCCAAAATGCAGGCTCCAGGCCTAGAGAAACTATGTGAGTGGGTTGTGTCCCTCCAGGAGAACAGTAGCCTAAACGTTTGGAGAGGAACTTGGTGAAAGAATTAGTTTTGATAAAAATAGAAGGCACAGTGTCTCCTGCAAGATAAAAGCCATGCCTTCTTCACTTTTTCCCTCATGAGAAGAGATTATTGAAGCCAGGCATGACCAAACTTCAGCCCTCCAGATGTTTTGGACAGCAACTCCCACAGTCCTTTGCCATTGGCAATCTAAGCTTAGACCTCTGGGAGTTGTGGTCCAAAACATCAGGAGGGCCAAAGTTTGGACATGCCTGATCTAAGCTAAAGCTAAACCAGCTGTTGAAGGTTTTCTACAAAACTACTGAATGAAGACGGACAGTTTTTTTTAAAAGAAATCTTTGCCCTTTTAGGAAACCCATCTCCTCTTTACCAAACATACATAGAGAAAATGATTTCCACCCACAAGGTCCTATTTCAGTAGTATAGGGTTACTTCTTCAGCCTCCATAACCCAGTACGATTAATGACATTTCCTTCATTAACTGGTTTGGCCTGTCATTTCTCCAACTCCCATTATTCTTCCCCTTTTCCTGTTTTGTTCCAGTTATTCCAAATGTAATAGCCACCACCATATACTTTTTTCACTTCAGTACCACCCTTCCCCAGCCAGGCCCATCTCTAGATGTGTTAGACTAAAACTCCTATCATCCTCAGCCAGCACATGCCAAAGACTCTGCATGATGTTGGAGGTGAGCTGGGTGTCATCATGAGAGTGTCTGCTTGGGAAAGGCGGTCTCAGGTACCTCAACGCATGGAAACAGCCCCCTCTCCCCCCCCCGGTTTCCCTCACGCAAGTTCCCCTCCCCGGTCGGTACGTACTGGCCCCCGTCAGGCAAGTCCAGGCCCATGAGACGCTCATGGGGCTGCAGCAAAGCCGTGTAGGCTGCAAAATTAGCAGGGGAACCCGAGTAGGGCTGGACATTCACCCCCCAGCGCTCCGGATCCAGGTCAAAAGCTTCAAGGGCACGACGTTCACACAGCAGCTCAATGCGGTCCACCACGTCCGCCCCACCGTAGTATCTGCGGGCGGTAGGCAAATGGAAAAGGAGCATTAGAAACAAGCAAGCCCTCGCCCACCATCTTAGCAAATGCCTCCAAACCAGGGAAGAACAACAGAAGAAAATCCTATCTATCTTGCCCAGGCCAGCATCAGTATAAAAGATGTTGCCCAGGCAATTCGGCCCCTAACAAAGGGTCCTGCCAGCCCTTATCTGCGCACAAACACTCCAGAATGGATTTCTCCCAAACCCACCCTCTCATTATGATATTCTTTTCCCTAATGGCAGACGTCCCATCTTCTGCCTCCCTCCCTCCAGTGCTAAAAAAATTAATCCTTATACGGAATGCTTCTACAGCTGGCATCTGTGGCCGATCGCTGAAGGAAGGGGCTGAAGCCCTTCGTACTAAGGCAGAGATGCCCCCCCCCCCCCAATCATTTGCTGAGGCATGCCCAAAGGCAAGCAGACATGGAGGTACTTCTGGGGCAAGTTTGGAGGGGTGGTGGTGGTGGCATCCCCTCCCTTCACCCTGAAGAATGAAAACCCCCTCCAAAAGGTCAATAGGAATAACAGCTGTATCACAAGGAAGAGAAAAGGGGGCTCCTTCCTCCCTGTAATGCCAAATATGGATTTTATGAACCTTCATCCGTATCCAGCCATATCTGCTTTCCACAACATCCCCCCTTTCTTTGCCCCCTTTGCTAATGTTATTAGATGCTTTTATATATTGGTTGCCTTGATCTGCCCTCTCCCCCATCAAAATGCTCAAGGTCACATGCATGGGCCCTCCCTCTCTTTATGTTTCTCCTCACAACAGCCCTGTGCGGTGGGACATATTGAGAAATAGTCACGTTGGCCGGTGGGATCCATAAGCAAGAAGGCATTTGAATCTGGACCTCTGCGGTCAAGCCCAGCATTCCAGCCACTCTCCGTGGCAAGATCCACTTTTTCACAGGTCCTTCCCCACACCACAGCTGTAAAATACGTCAGCACTGGGCACTTTTACCTCAGTCATGCTTCCTCAGCCTAAATATGCTGGACGACAACTCCCACAACCCACCTCAGCTACCACAGGGACTAAAGGACTGATTTAATCACTTTGAAATTTGGTCTCAGGTGTGTCCAAATTTTGGCCGTCCTGATGTTTTGGACCACAACTCCCAGAAGTCTAAGCTTAGATTGCCAATGGCAAAGGACTGTGGGAGTTGTGGTCCAAAACATAACTTTAAAGCAGGCGCGGGGAACCTTGAGCCCACCAATTGTTTTGGACCTCGACTCCTAGAAGTCCAAGCCTATACTGGCAATGACAAAGGACCGTGGGAGTTGTGGTCCAAAACAAAGGTTCGCCACTCCTGCTTCACAGCATAAGAGCTCAGTAAGTGTTTCCATCTCCCCGCTGGTAGGCTTTTAAAACATACAAGACAGAGACAGCCCTGAGATGGAATGGCAGATGCCAAGTGACAGCTGTTCCCTATAAATGGCGCCTCTTACTTGCCTCCAGAAGTCTAACTTAGTGACACTTTCTACTACCACCACCCCTGCCTTCTTTTACTCACTTGTTATCCCCGCCCCCTTTCGTGGCCCTTCCTCCCATTTGCCATTTTTGTTAAATAGGATGAGGCCCACAACAAAATGCACAGGCATGGTTTTTAAAAAAATCCTGCTGCCTGGCCTAGTATACTTTAGCTCTCTTCATTTCCACCCCACTGACATATTTCCAATAAAGCCATATGACTTGAGAGACAGTGTGATGTAGTACATAGAGTGACTGCCTAGGAGTTTGACCAAAGCCTCCATTGACCCATGAGCTGTACAACCTTGGGGTTTCTCTCTTCCCACCTGATTTACTATACAACATTGTTGTGAGGATAAAGTGAGCCCCTTATTTCCCTTACACCTACTAGGGAAAAGAAGCAACTTGAAATTATTTTATTTATTATTTTATTTTAGAGTATTTTTACCCCGCCTTTCTCCTTGGAAAAGGACCCAAGGCAGCTTACAGTAATGAGGGATAATATACAGTCCAGTACAATTAAGACATGTTCAAAATTTGAGAACAAGGAATTAAGGGACATCTTACAGCATTAATAGACAACATTATAGGAAACAAACATTTTTACAGGCTGGTATCAGTTCATCCACTGTAAATGGGTCCAGTCCCACTCTACTCTGATCTACTACTGAATTCTTTCACCCACAGCATCCTTTTATAAAAAGGCACTACCTTTTGCCAGGATAACCCTCTGAATACTTGTTGTTGAGGCAGGATCCAAGGGCCTCCAGCGCAGCTCGGCTACAGAAATTCTGGAGTGGGAATGAAAGAGTCAGACAGAAACACAAGAAGGAGCGAAAACATAAGTCACGTCTGAGAGGCAGGTAAAAATGTCCACCACATAACAACCCCCCTAAAATAAAAGGTAAATAGCAGCCATGGAGGAGGAACCTGAACCAAGACCACTGAAGAGATGAGCGAGAGAGTGTGTATTGTAAACCTTTCGACTGAAACCCATTCCCTCCCTTCTGCCATTTCCTGCCATGCCAATGATTTGGCTGAGGGTGTTGACAGGAAAATGTTGGAGAAAGAGTCAGACCCCCTCATTCCCTATCAGCTGTGGCCCCGATCCATAGGCATACTGATAAAGAGGGTAAATATTACTTTTAAAAATCTGGAATAGCAATCCTATGGTAACGAGTCTGAAGATTTTCAATCATCCAAATGAGTTGAACTGGAAGTTGAGTCAATGGCAATTGGACTTCTTTTATTGAGAGATTGAAACGTTCCGCTGCTCATCCAAATAGCTTCATCCTAAAGCCAGTCTGAGGAAAGCCAATTTATAGTTCACCTTGATTTCACATCACCCTGGTCTGAATAGGCTCATAAGTTGGACAATGGCTTGAATAGGCTTGTTAGGTTGACAATAGCCTGAATTGACTCATAGGTGGACCATGATCTGAACTGGATAATGACCTGGGGTGTGTAAAAGTCCAACCTATGCAACTTTTCCCAACACTCATTAAGTATGGGTCATTAGCTATGGCCTTGCTGGGGGAGGTGTGAAGTGCTTCTGATTTGTGTGGGGATTGATGAAAGGGCCACTGGATAAGTAGTAGACAGATTGTGTCTGAGTCCCCCACCTCTGTTGAAAGAGGGGTTTTCAGTACACACATGAATAGCTTCCCTGACCCCCTAACTTCTGTCTAATATGTGTACATCTTAATCTTTGAAAAGGTGCCCTTTATCCTTCAAGTGGAGGTGTACTGCTGATTCTGGTCCTGAGCTGTTACCCCTCCTATACTGGACCATCCTTTTGTTTAATGGCTGTTTAGTTTCTCCAGTGTAGAAGTCTGCGCACTCCTCACTGCATTCGACCGCGTATACTATATTGCCCCTTTTGTGTTTTGGTATCAGGTCCTTTGGGTGGATGAGTCACTGCCTTAGTGTGTTTGTGGGTTTGAAGTAAACCGGGATGTGGTGTTTGCCAAAAGTGATCCATTGTTCTTCTTTATTTATATTTATTTATTGTTATATTTATATCCCGCTTATCTTCTATACAGAACTCTAAGCGGCGTACAGACGGGCGACCAAGCGCCAAACAAACAATAATAATAATATATAATACAACAGTGATCACATAATAATAACAACAACAATATAAAAGACACGTGTAATGCATAAAATCCTGTTGCATCCCGAAACAACAGCAAAGACGTGAATTCAACAATTGAATGTCAAAGACACCAATCTGCATCGGGGCACTGCTTTGTTGAAGGTCCACTTTGGATATCCACAGGCCTTAAGTGCTGTCTTCAGGTGCCTGTCTTCCTTCTCCTCTCTCTGCTCTCTGCTCTGTGGTTTAGGATCCTGATGACTCCTAATTTGTGTTGCAATGGATGGTGGGAGTCTAACAGTAAAGTACTGATCTGTGTGGGTGGGTTTCCAATGAACTTCTACTCTCAGGCCACGGTTAGGTCCGATGATGACTGCACAATCCAGGAAAGCCAGCCAGTTGTCTTGGGTGTCTTCCCTTGTAAACTTAATATTGAGTCCACCACACTGATGTGGTCTGTAAAGGCCTGTACTTCTTTTTTCTTGATTTTCACCCAGGTGTCATCTACGTACCTGACCCAGTGTGATGGTGTTGTCCCTGAGAAGGTGTCTGCTATTTATCAAGCAACCCTTTCATCAATCCCCAGACAAATCATAAGCACTTCACATCTCCACAAATAAGGCCATAGCTAACACCCCATACAACATTGGGAAAGGTTGCATGGGTGGGATTTTCACGCACCCTAGACCTTTGTCCACCTAACGAGTCTATTCAGATCATGGTCCACCTATGAACCTATTCAGGCTATTGTCAACCTACCTATTCAGGCCATTGTCCAACTTATGAGCCAATTCAGACCAGGGTGATGTTAAATCAAGGTGAACTATAAAATAGAGGACTTGCAACTAGCTTTCCTCAGATTGATAAAGCTGCTTGGGTGAGCAGCAGCGAAATGCTTCAATCTGTCAAGAAAAGAAGTCCAGTTGCCATGACTCAACTTAAAAGATATGACAATGAGGAAAAAAAATAGAAGTCACCATGACTTCCACCATCCTTGAAACTACTGCGAAGAAGTACAACACACATTGTTGCATCACTTCAGCTATCATTATACCATATTCACACTGTGTAGTCTGTATTCACTGACTCCAACCAAGTATCAGTTGTAGCTTTTGTGACCCTTCTAGCCCTGCACCTCCAAACATCAAGTCAAATGAAAAATTCTAAACAGTTTGTATAACATAAAATATGTACAACATAAAAAATTCCAGAGATAGGGGAAAATTTGCTTAACAGAATCCTCTATGGAGCAAATCTGTACAACATAAAAATGGACGTGATTAGGGATTACTGGTTTCAATGCATTCCTATGGGAAATTTGTATAAAGAAAAATGTGCTTAACATAATTTCATTTGGAACGAATTAATTCCTTTTTTATTTTTTCAATTTTTTTTAAAGACACGTCTGCTCTACTTACAAGTTGTTTGACCTATGAGCATGCATTCAGAACAGACTGAACCCGTAAGTAAAGGTACCACTGTATCTATATCTATCTATCTTGTTAGGTAAAAATCTAAAATATGTTTTCTATTCCAGGTTTAATACTTTATACTTCAAACAGTGGTGGATGACACTTGGGTGGATGACACTGGTAATACCATTCCTTACATACCTCTCTTGCTTTGAAAGCCATGTTACTGTCTGTAAGTCAGTTCTGACTTGATGGGACCTAACATGATTGCTTGCAAGTGCCCCAAAAACATCATACTTGGGCATGGTCTGCTACACCACAAAGGGTTCAAGAAGAGTCTTGTTCAATTAGAAAGACATGTTTAAGTGTTAGTGTGTGTGTAAAGCGAGACTGAGCAACCTTGTATTCCAGGTGGACTTCAGCCCCACATTGCCCGAAGCAAGCAGGACCAATGACCAGATAAGGCAGGAACAGCAGCTCACCATCCTTGGAAGGATGGTAGATTAACCCCTCCCAGAATTACAAGGACCTACACACATGCACTTTTGATGATTTCTTGAGGCCAAAGGAAGGAGGCAACACTGGCCTTTGGTGGCAGCCCAACATAAAACACAATTGTGCCTTCGCCCACCATTTCAAGGCTATGGAAGGAGATGTCATCCTTCTGCCACCCACCTCTGAGGCAATAAGTTCCAGTCCCCGGCACTGTCGATCCTTCTCTTGCTGCACCAACTCCCACATCTCGGGGTCGCTCTCCACCAAGCTCTCTTGCCCGGTCCAACCCAGGGTCTCCTTGGCAGATACTGCGGCTGCTTTGCTATGTTGGGCCCGCAAGTTCTCTACAGACTGGCAACATCTTCGAAGAGGCTGGATAACACAGAAGAAGAAAACCCAAGTGGCCCTTTCCACACATATTACTGTATAATGAACACAGGGAGGGCACATCTGTCCATTAATAAGATGTCTCACATGTCCTCCTTTCCCAAAGCAACATCCTGCATGGATCCTGAAGGACATCTCCCATCATTCTTGGCCAGGAAGACCAGTGATTAGGGAATGACAGGAGATGGAGCCCAACCAGATCTGGGGACTCAGCAAGGGCTGCTGTGATCGGCTGTGCAGAGAGACTACCTGGGATCATGAAATTAAGTTTCATGGATGGAACTAAAACTTCAACCCACCATCTCTGCAGCCCAGGTCCAAAATGTCCTTCACTGTTTGCCGATCTGGCCCTCGAAATTGCCCAATGGAGCCTTTTTAAACAGCTAGATTCACACTAGAATCAATCTATTATCATGCCAGCCAGAGGCGTGCTCAAGAATGTACATTCTGTATTTTGTAATCTGTAGCCGTTGTTGAGCAAATGGATAGGTTCTATCATTTGGAGATAGGCTGGGGGATAATCAAATTAAAAGATCAGAGCAATTAACTTTAAAAAAAAAATTAACTGAGGCTGCAGAAATAGCTCAAATTCCTTCACTGCCTTCCTAAGCTGCTCCAGTGCATGTCTGTGTGTGTTGTGCCGGTACATTTGTGACCGTCTCTTCATGACCCCATTTCCATGGAGTCTTCTTGGCAGGAATACTGGCATGGCTTGCCAGTTCCTACTCCAGGTGCCTACAGCACCTGGTATTCCCTGGTGGTCTCCCATCCAAGTACTAGCCAGGGCCGACCCTGCTTAGGTTCTGAAATCAGCCGAGACTGAATGTACTTAGGGCATCTAGGTAGGCTTACAGAACAGCATTTGCTATCCTCACAGGTGCATAGCCCAACATGTGGGCTTCCAGTTGTTGCTGGACCCATCATCCCTTCCTACTGGCTATACTGGCCAAAGCTGGTGGGAGATGCCATCCCCACACGGCATTTGGCCCAGCTTGGCATCCATGGGGTCACAAAGACAGCAGAGCCAGCAAAAGGAATGTTGAATTCTCGTCACTCCGGCAAGTTGAACACATTCAGAAAAACAAAACCAGAGGGGGTGAGGAATGTAGCTCATTTCAAGGCCGGCTGACAACAGAGGCGGCTTTGTGTCAAAGCGGCCAAGGCACTGGCTTCTGCAGCTGAGCGCTGAGCTGGCAACTCTAAGCAGCGAAGAAGTTTTCAAAAAGAGCACCAACTTCATACTGTCGTTTACCCCTCCCCCACCCCCAATTCCAGGGCAACTTCCAAAGGAAGCTCATTGGCTACCACTAATGACAGACCACAGCATTTAGAAGGAGTTGGCTTCCTTTCATTTTTTTTTTCCTATTAAAAGTTGGAGTGGGTGGGGGGGAGACTCATCTTTGCAGCAGATGATGTAACTGGCTCATCAGGGTTGCATCAGCAAGGAGGGAAAACTCAAGGATGCATGAAGTTTGCAGTAGGACACCAGGAGAAAATGTTACTTTTTAAAATTATGCTTTGTACCTAAACAGCAGCCTTTTCTTTTCAAGTCCGAATATTTGGGGTTTTTCTTTTTAAGCGGCTGGGGTGGATTTGTTACAGAATCAGAGAGAAAGAGAGAGCGCGCGACAGCGATAGAGAGCGAGCGCGCGAGCAAGAGAGAGAGAGAGAGATTTAAGTGTCACGAGTGAAATTGCACAGCGGGGCTTTTCTTTTTTCTCTCACCCGCTCGCCTGCCCCCCCCCCCAACTGCAATTGTGTTGCCTAATCCAAACGCTTAATCTGCAAATCAGAAAGCGGTTTTCAGGTGGGCAGGTCACTTTGTTGACAAGATCCAAAGAGCAGGAATCGACAGAAACCCAAGAGCAAAAATTCTGCCAAGCAGACTTTGGTAAAGTGATAAAGCAGCTACCAAAGTCCCTTTTCTCCTTGTCTCTTCCCCTTATCCATTCTGAAAGCCTTTTTTATGGGGGAGGGGGCTTAATTTCTTTCTCTTTCTTCCCTCAAAACTGGGATGTCAGATAGGACAAAGGGGAGGGAGGGGGGAGCAGACGCTACAAAAATTAGCCCATAAACGCCAGCCAAGCGGGACGGGCTGCCAGGAGAAGGTTCGGGGCTGATAATACCGTCTCCGTCGTGAGCATCCGAGATAACTATTTTGCCGCGCTCAGTAGTGCCGCATCCAAGAGCCATTAGCCAGAATTAAATAACAATTGAGCGGCTGAATGGCAAAAGAGAGACAAACAGATCTGTTCCGCTGTCACATCCTCTGCTAAACCCTCAGGCGGGTACATGAACTCTTTACCCAAGAAGCTCGGGTTTCTAAAACTTGAGCGATTAAACACTTCCAAGTGAGAAGGAAAGAAAAAGAACAGAAGTGTGTGTGTGTGGGGGGGGAGGACCTCAACTTTGGGGTTGTTGCACTGGTGGCTGGCGGGAGGGGTGCGGGATCGGAGACTCACGGGAACCGAACTAGCTTTGCAAAGCAGCTAACGCAGGCTTCGCTCCCCACCTACCCAAAAAGCCGGCAGGAGCGGGAGAGATGGGGTTCGATCCCGTGCTACTTTGCACGTGAACTCGAGCACGCTTCCCCGGGTCTCCCTCTTCAAATGCCAAAGGCCACCGACCGAGAAGCAGCAGCGCTGGGGGAACTCAAGCCGCCGCCGTCACCCCCCGCTCCTATCCGGGATCCCCCCCAGCCCAAATTATGTGCCCCAAGGAGGCTGGTCTCCTTTCCTACCTCTCTCTCTCTCCCAAAAGGGAGACGATGGACCAGCAGCATCTGCAGCGCCCGAGACGCTGCCGCCGCCGCCGCCTCGTCTTACCTTGGCAAAGCGTCGGAAGGGAAAAGGCAGCATCTCAGTCTGGACGGCGCCGGAACGCGGTCAATGGGGTTGAGTAGCGGCTTGCGTTCAAGGGACTCCCAACAAGCCCTTACTGAAAACCTGGAGGGAGACCCGGGCAGGCGGGGAAGCCGAAGAAAGGGAAGCACGTGGCTCTGCCTCCGCCACTGACAGCTACTACCGGGTGCAAAAGGCATCACGGGAGATGTAGTTTTTTCCCTCGGCCCCTTTAAAAAAACATCATCATTTCTGGCTTCTTCTTCTTCTTCTTCTTCTTCTTTGAGATTGAAAAACTTTTCGTTTCAATTTCTCAAGAAAATGAAGTCCAGTTGCTATGACTCAACTTCCAGATAAACTCGCCTGGATGACTGGGAATCTTCACAGACATCTCTCGCTTTTATTTCATTTTTTCCTGGTTAAAAACAAAACAAAACAGGTAGCCGAATGGGTCGCTGAGGGTTTTGAAGCGACTCTTTCAAGCACATAAAAGAGAAAGTTCCTAAGCGTTTTCCAGCAGCGTTAAACTCCAGATGAGCCTTGTATAAGGCGTTCACGGGGTACTTATGGGCTTGCAATTTAAGACCTCGCCAAAAGATCTAGCAAATGTCCAGATAAAGCTAATGAAGCTGCCGGCTTCTGGTTGAAATCAGTCTTAATTATCCTAGCATTTTAATTCTTTTTTTTAACCTGTTCCACATCCATCCATAATTTTGAATTGTGCAATGCTCTGATAAGAATCAAGAAAGAAAATTCTCAATAAGCTTGCTGCTATTTATTTCTCTGGACTCATTCTCTGCCTGATGCTCTTGTCAGGTGAAAATTCAACCAGCATTGATGCATCACACCACCTTGGGATTGGCTGTTCCTGTTGAACTGCAGCTGATTTTCTCTGCCAGGTGGCTTTGGTGTCCTGTGGATTTTTTTGTTCTTGTTTTTTGCCTTTTTCAGTCCTCCCAGTTCATCTGCTGTTTATCTGTTTTATTTTATTTTTTAAAAAAATCATTCATTCATTCATTCATTCATTCGTTTAAAGGTGGTGTTCCTTACAGTTGGACAAATTCAACAGTGTAGCTTTTCCTAATCTAGAAATGAAGTGGCAGGCAAGGGGCTGCATCTGTAGACAAGAAATCTGTCAATGCTAGAATTTTTTTTAATCCTAACAATCCTTAAGTGAAATCACATATAGGGCATTTGTTCCCACAGTATAAAAATACAATAAGGATTGTGCTGCCACAACATATTGGATCAGGCCAAAGGCTGATCTAGTCCAGAATGATAGTTTAGGGTGGTGACTGACCAAATGCCTAAAGGAACAACTTCCCAGCTTCTGATACATGAAGGCACACTGCCTTGAGTCTTGATCAGAATACAGTAAATATGGAAGGTATGGTGTCTAATGGCCCCTGGACGCCACCTCGTGTGCTAGCGAATTCCACAGTCCAAGTAGGTGATGTGTGAAGGTCCTCACATTGTCAACCCCACCCCCACCCCGGCAAGGTGAAGGGTGTTGCTGAGTGAGAGTTGTGCCGACATCACTTGAATCTCTGGCTGCATCTCTGGTGAAGGACAAGAAGCCAGGCTCTCAAAAGCCCCAGGTGAGTCCATTTTGCTCTCTGTGGACCTCCACCACATGAAGGGTACAGGAGGAAAATAAAGTCAGCTCCTAGCCACAGAAAGGTCCCTTGGCTTTCCCCTTTCCCCAGTGTCCTCCATCTCCCAAAGACACAGGTGGGACTTGGAAGAGGAAGAGCCAGAGGGTTTTTTGGGGGGGGACGGACAGGCCCTACCAAGAGAATCATGTCGCAGGTGGCTATGATAGGCCTATGATCTACCAATTTGTCTCACCGTAGTGGATTTTATGTGTGTTTTGTTGTTTGTGCCAACGGCGGGGTAATTCCGGTCCACGGGAACCAACAGTGTGAGCTGGTAGCAGATGCAGCCTTTTCTCATCTTATTCATTTGATATTTAATTAATTTAATTTAATTTATTTAATTATTTATCTGGCCCAAAGACTACTGTAATAGAAGGAAGCCACGGGCCCCCAGCAGATATGGCATTGCTTATGCACCTCCATGGAGTTGTCAACAGAGCGGATGACTCCTGTGCTGAGCCACCGGAATGCTATACAGTACCTCAGTGGTGGCCAAACTTCAGCCCTCCAGAGGTTTTGGACCACAACTCCCACAGTCCTTTGTCCTTGGCAATACAGGCTTGGAATTCTGGGAGTTGTGGTCCAAAACATCTGGAGGGCTGATGTTTGGCCACTACTGCAGTACCTGCTTAGATGGATGTGCTGAGTCAACTCATCTGAGTCATGACGAAGCAAGCCCTGTGTGTCAATTATTTGAATTGACTTGTCTGTTTACAGCCTGTGAAGAAGCCGTACAGGACAAACAGGCCACAGGGAAGAACCTCCCTTGACCGCCTCCTCAAAGTGGATTCTTAACTGAGCTTGTAGGCTTTGAAGTGGTTTGTTTCTGTTAAGTTTTAAACTTTAGGCATTTCAGTCCACTGGAGCGGAGGAAAACCTGGAAATGGATCAAGATTCTCCTTTTTTTTAAAAAAAAAAGACTTACACGTGCAGACGATGGGTACTGGCCTTTACTCTTCTTCACTCAAAACCAGGGCAAGCCTTTTGCAGCACAGTGCTCTCAAAATAATTCAGGTTACAACTTCGTCACTCCTTACCAGCTCTGCTGGAATGCATGGACCAAAATATCTGGAGGTTACTAGCATTACCTCTTAATTTTGGGTAGCCTTTTCTAAAGAGTTCTTCTCCGGAGGAAGAGCAGATGAGGACAAGCCAGCTGAAGTCTAACACAATTTTATTGAATAAAATTATAGGAATCAAATGGGGAATTCTCTTAAAGCAGAGAAGACCCCTAACAAACAAACAAAAAACAGAGGTTTTATAGATTTCAAACATACATACTTACACCAACATAATTAAGAGAGGTTTAATTAACAACCCCCTCCCCCATCGAGCTGAGAACTCTTTTTACCATCCTTGGAAGGATGGAAGGCTGAGTCAACCTTGAGCCAGCTTCCTGAACACATCAAAACTGAGCTCAGGTCCTCACCAGAGGCTCAATTGCAAGGAGATCAAACCTATCCATCCTGAAAGAAATCAACCCCGAATGTTCACAGGAAGGACAGATTTTGAAGCTGAGGCTCCAGTACTTTGGCCACCTCATGAGGAGAGAGGAGTCCTTGGAAAAGTCCCTGATGTTGGGAAAGATTGAAGGCAAAAGGAAAAGAGGATGGCAAAGAATGAGATGGTTGGATGGTGTCATTGATGCAACCAATATGGATTTGACAAAACTCCGGGAGGCACTGGAAGATAGGAAGGCCTGGCGAGCTCTGGTCCATGGGATCACGAAGAGTCGGACACGACTGAACGACTGAACAACAACAAGGACTAGAGATGTAAACTTTCTGGAAAATTTTGTAGCTCAGGAAATAATCCATTTTTTTCTCTGAAAAAAAAAACGGAAATTTTTGAAAAAATTGAAAAAAATGCTACATTAGCTACCACCCCCTGTTACAGCTTGAAAGTCATTCTGTTACTTTATGAACATAAAATACGACAATGGACAATTTGACTTGGCATGAAATTATCATAACTAGCATATTAGCTTCTTTTCAAGTGCTATCAAACTGTTGAATAATTATTTTTCTTTTCTTCTTTTTAAATAATAGGTTGTATTGTGTTGTTGTACTGTGTTTTTATTGTTGAATATTTCCTTTTTGCATATGGAGAGCATTTTTTACCAAAACAAATTCCAGGTGTGTCCAACCACACTTGGCCAATAAAAGGATTCTGATTCTGATTCTGATTCTGATTCTGAAAATATAGTGTATTCAAACAGTTATTACAAACAGAATTTACTTTTTATAAATTAATGTAGCTAGATGACTCAATTTCCTGGAATCAGATACAGTAAATGTAAACTCTTACCTTTTTAAATAAAGTTAATTCAATTCAATTTAATTAATTATATACTGTCAGGTTCTTTTTGTTGCTTTATATTTTCTTCCAATGCTTTGAGGCCTCATGAAGAGGACAGAACAGAACCAAACATACCCACCCACATGCAAAAATAAAAGTGAAACTTTTTTTCTTTTTCTAGTGACAATAGCAGCACCTCCTAAAGGAAGAAATGCATCTTGTTTTTGCATTGGACAGCTCAATTTGTAACCTAGGATTTGCTTGTCCTCAGTGCACAGAAATTAGAATAATCTCACACTATGCATATTTTTTAGAAATGGTTTGGAAAATATTTTAACACCCTGTCTTAAAATATTTTATTCATCATGTTAAAATATACATTGCATAATCATTTTTTCTTTTTCTTATTTCAATTTTTCTATTTTTTTCAGGAAAAAAGCCAAAAAGGCTTAAGGAAAAAAATGGGGAATTTTGCCCCCTGGATTCCCCCCCCCCCGGGCCTTCACATCTCTAAGTAGTACCCCCATATCCACTGATTCATTAATCACTGATTCAGTTATCCATGGTTGGCAGATGAAAAAAATTAAATAAATAACTCAGCAGCTGCAAATAAGCTACTGTCACAAGCAGCAGCCATAAAGCAAGCTATTGACACAAAATAGCAGGAGGGGGGTTGGTGTTCTCTCTTATCCACTGTTTTCATTATCCACATGAATGCTGGAACCAATCCCCAGTGGACACCAGGGTCCTACTGAACTGCAGTTTAACCACTGCACTGCAGCTGTTTCATTTTCATTTTTAAAAATAGGAACTTCAAAGCCTAATAATCCCTAGCACAGAATCAGGACCCCAAGCTTTGTTTTAACTGCTATTATATTTTAATTTAACTGTCGTAGTAGAAGATTGCAGTCTTTCACCCACTGAATCAGGTAAATTATTATAAGCATGTGGCCTCAACAGGCTGGGTAAATATTTGCTTGGGACACTAACTTTATCTGCTTTTTTACTGCTGGCTCATACTATTTGGGGAAATTCTTATAGATCTTGCCACATTCTACATGGACTTCCCCACGCTCTGTAATTTGACATCACCTGCAACAACTTGACCATCTCACTGCTTTTCCCAGATCACTTTGGACCAGTTTAATGATGAGGGTGATGATGTGCTGCTAAGTCAGTTTTGACTTATGGTGACTGTTTCCAGGGTTTCCAGATGAAGAATACTGTACTGAATGTAGAAGTGGTTTCCCATTCCCATTCTACTGGGAGTGCTATGGGACTGTGCAGCTTGCCTAAGGCTAAACAGGCTGGCTCTTCTCCTGGAAGGTGCTGACAAGAATCGAACTCCCAACCTCAGATTCTACAGCCACATACGTTAAACCCTTGAGCTATCCAGACAGCTGACCACTTTAAAAGGACTCCCTAAGTCGCAAAAAGATGCAAAGAAAGGTCCTTGAACCTTTCTCTGCCTTTTTGCACATTTCATATGCTGTACTTGCGTGATGTAGTGGATGGACCAATGGACTAGGACTCAGGAGGCCTGCATTTAAATCCCCACATGGCCATGGGAACTCACTGGTAGGCATTGGTAAAACTGCTCCTTAAGTGTTTCACTTAATAGGGTCGCTATAACTCAAGTGCAACGGTGCGAGGAGTGGTCAAAACTTAGGTCTCCCCCCCTCCCCCGGATGTCATTGAACTATAATTCCCGTCAGCATTAGCCAACATAGCCAATAGCGGCTGCCTTTGGACCCTTTCAAAGGAGAAAGGCAGGGCAAATTATTTTAAATAAATTAAATAAATCAATGGTGAGGGATCAGGAGAGCTGAAATTCCATTGTGTCCATCCCTGATGACTTGCTGGAAGGTTTAGGTCAGAAGAATAACCACAGCGATAGGTAAATCTCTAAGATTAATTTTGAAAAATTCATTTTTTACCAAAATAGCTGAGAGCCAGGCAACATCCTAGTTTGTAGCCTGCATTGGTCTCCCACCCTCCATTCAGTTTATGTTAGTTGCTGATCTAGCAGTTTGCGCATCTTTCATATCTAATTCTTTGCTCTGCTGATCCAAGCCATCTTCAGCCCCAGCAGCAATGTTGAAAAGGAGGACGTCGGGGTGGGAGGGATCCTCTGCCCTTTTCTCTCCCATCTCCATTTTATTTCGCTATGCGGTGATTTGGGATTGAAGGCACCACACACATGATTTTGCTCTGCTTCTCTGAGCCATTGACCAGTGTCCTATGACTAGTCACAATTCAAGAAGATCCACTAAATTAACTGCTGAAGAGTAAGCCAACACTCATGTAAATTCTATTTATTCAGTATGTCTGCTCTGCTTGGGACTAGGGTGTTTGCTGCTATGACTGATTACATATCTCCCTTGTTTGTTTTTAAATGGCCTTATAGGGATGGTTCTCATACAGCAAAGAGTTGAAGTGGAGCCTGAATAGACAGTATTTTAAGCTTTTATGGTATGTTGCAAATATACTGAAATGCAGGTGTAATACAGTAGTGTAATAAATTAAGAAGGCGGGAAGGGAAGGGGCAGCCATTTTAGATGACACTTAAATCCCCATGGAGCATTTTATATTTGCCTCAATGGCTTCCATTCCACGAGGACTGTGTCTTCATTAGGCCCTCTGTGAATAGATTTAGAAAATGGAATACATCTTTTCTGTCATCCTGGGAAGGCCCACGAGTCCCTGAACTTTCACACCAGGAAGGCAACTGGTTCCTAATTTTCCCCCTTCCCACCTGTTCCCTGCATCCTGCTTTGTGTCACTTCAAAGGAGTCCTGAGATCAGGAAGACTTCAAGGAGGAGACTAACCCTCAAACTTTATATTTGGTTTATCTCTTTCCTATATGGTACCATAGTGACCAAATGGATTGTCTCTGGGAGTTAGGAAGATGGCAGGTGTGTGTGCAGATTAAGGCAGCTGGCCACAAAAGCTATTATCAAATTCCGAATGTCCTTTGTGCTACAACTGCTCATTGCCCTTGGCACTGTGGTGAAAATGCCCTGCCACCTTTCCGGTCTGTCCAATTTGTATTAGTTATGCATACATTTTTCAATCCCGGCAAAATGCCTGAACTGCCAGCTTGCTATGTGCTACCTTGCTTTCTGTGACAAATAGACCTTGAATTTCTATAGCTAGATTTCACTGCTACAGGATATCCTTCAGAGCCTCTTGGGTGTTCTAAGATGTGTACTTTGGGGGTAAGGCAGTGTCCCAAAACCTTGCCTTCCCAAATGACTTGGTGCTTCCTCTCTGCTTCTCTATTCTTTAAATCCAATTAAGTGGAAGGCACCGACCTGTGTTTTTAAAGGGTTTGATTTCAGCTGGTTGTTTTTGTAATATGAAGAAACATCTAATTAGAGATGAGCACGAAATGATTTTTTTGTTTGTTTCATTATTCATTATTCAGTTCGTTATGTAACAAAATGAATAATGACCATAGGGGCAAATTTAACATGAACCAAACCGAACTGAGAAAAATTGGTTCAGTTAGGTTCGTTTCGTTAATGGAGGGGGGCGGAGATGTCTCCTACCTGGTGCTGGTCTGGAGGTCTGGTCTTCCTGGCTTCTGGGATGGCGACCAGGAAAAAAAAGTTGATGGCCGCGCTACAGCTGTAGCGCAGCCGTGTGGTTGGCAGTAAAAAAAAAGAAAAGAAAAAGAAAAGAAAAGAAATAAAAATAATGAAAAGGAGCGCCGGCGAGGCCCCAAGAATGGCCTGGTCGGCACCCTAAAATAATAATAAATAATAATAATAATAAACCCAGCGTCGACCGGACCCCAGGGGCCACGTGGTCGGTGCTGAAAGAATAAAAAGTCCCGTGCTACAGCTGTAGCGCAGGGCCTCAACCCGGAAGTGGAGGGGGGAAATAAAATAGAAATAGAAATAGAAATAGAAATAAATAAATAAATAAATAAATAAATAAATAAGGGAGCACCGACCGGACCCCAAGGGTGGCCTGGTCGACACCCTAAAATAAAAAATTAAATTAAATTAAATGTTAAAAAAAACAGCACCGACCAGGCCCCGGGGCAGTCGGCACTGAAAGAAAAACAAAAAACAAAAGCTGTAGTGTGGGGCAAACCGGAAGAGAAAAAATAAAATAAAATAAAAAATTTAAAATTTTTAAAAAGGAGTGCCGACCGGACCCCAAGGGTGGCCTGGTTGACTCGGCACCCTAAAATAAAGGGGGAACCCCCCAGCGCTGACAGGGCCCCAGGGAAAGCGCAGTGGGCACTAGGGAAAAGGGGGTAAAAACGAATAATGAAACAATGAAACAAATTTTTCTGCAAAAATTTGCAAAAAATGAAACAAAACAAACTGGCCTCCTTAACGAAACAAAACAAAACAAAACACAATTTTTTCGATTCATGCCCATCTCTACTTTTAATGCAGAGGCTGGCTGATGCTCGATGGACTCCAAGTTAGAGCAGGTCTGTTTGAATCCACAGAACCTATGGAGGAGTCGACTCACTAAATTACCACCAATACCGTATCAATGGGCCTACTTTAGTGCAATTTGCTAGGCGAAGCAACAGAATTTCAGCCAGTGAGTCTTGCTATTACTGGAACCAGCTTTTTGTTCTCAGAAAGGCAAACTAATACTTGCGGTGTGGTATGAATATGATATCCTGATTTACCCCCTGAGGTATAGATAGGCACAAAACAAAAAAAAGTTTGTTTCCGTTTTTGTTTTTTCGTTTTGTTATGCAACGAAACAACAAACGAATTTTGTCTCTAAAAAGAAACGAAACGAACAGAAACACCGGAAATTTTGTCGTGCGTTTCGTTTTCATTACGGCAATACAAGTGATCTGCTTTAAATGCTAAAAAAAATCACAAAAATTTGAAATAAATGGTAACAAAATGGTAACGAAACGAACGAAAACGAAAACGATTTTTTTGCAAAAATTCCCGAAAAATGGAAACGAACCAAAACGGACCCCCTAAACGACAAACGACAAACAAAATGCCATTTTTTAATTCGTGCCCATCTCTACCCTGAGGGATAGACTGTGCTGTCAAAAGGAAGACTTCAATGCCATTTCAGATTTGCTATTGCAGTACATCCTCTTGGGAGTTGTGGTGATCTTTGGGGTGCCCCCTCCCCCAAAATGCACATCCCATTCATTCAAAATCTTCACAGCCGAGACCAGCATGGCATGGATTCTCCAGATTCCTATAAGACTTCTTCCTTTGCTTCTGGCAGGAGGCCCATGGCAGACCAGCAGAAGGAATCTGAGGCAGGCAACCAAAGGGAAAGCCACCGCAAAGCCACTTGAAAAGTTAGGCCACTTCCAGATTCATGAGGTAGAAGGCATATGATGAAAATGAGCCATCATTGACTCGTCTGGAGTGAAGGGCATTCAGTGGTGGGAGGCATGGCAGTAATTCCAAGAAGAAATCTGTAATTCACTTTCATCTCTATGTGTTTTTAAAAATATATAGATATACATATTCATACATTCTAAAAAATTTATCTGCCAACCATTTACCTGAAGACACGTCCACCCTCCACTCCCGTCCTCCACTCACCACACACCCCTTTCCCTGGAACTCAGAGAAAGCATCAATTTAAAAAAAAAAAACAAAGCATAAAAATGGATGTGGAAGATGCGATATAAAAGTGCCTATCTCAAAATTCCAGTTCAGCTTCTCTCAGGGGCCAAATTATATATGACCTTCAGTTGTATGTAGTTTTGATTTGATGGCTTTTCTCTTCCCTTTCTTATCCCAGATGTAACTGCAGAGGATGAAATATGTGGACTGACAAGCTGTTGTTTTTTTTAAACCTTTTTCCTCCAGACTTTTCCTGGTTTGAAACAAAAAACTTTCCCTTCACCTTCCCTGCCCCTGAACAGGTTTACACCACCAATGTTAAGCAAAGGAAAACATTTAGGAGAGAAAAACTTGTGAAGTCTGTTTTCCTGTGCCTATCTTCCAGTTAAAAAAAAATGTTTGTGTATATTTATTCAGAGGGGGTTACAGCTTTTTCCATTAGCCTCAAGAATGACTAACTAATAAAACATGGTACAACATAAAAGAATTAGATCTATAAAAAACTGCTGTAGAATAAAACCTGAGAGCAATGAGCCACTTGTTCAAACGATGTGGGATATTGTTTGACTTTTAATTTGAAATATTTATATTCCATTTTTCTGGTTGCACAAAAGAGCATAAATGCAGATGCAGTATATATGAGAACCTCTTTGGGACTATTTGGGGAGAAAAGCAGGCTAGAAATAAATAAATAAATAAATAAATAAATAAATAAATAAATAAATAAATAAATAAATAAATAAATATCTACCAAAGAAGATATTAAAAGAAAGAATCTAATTTACTATTAAACTTAAGCAATGGCCTTTAAAACCTGGGGATAGAACTTGCACCTTGAAGGAACTAAAGAAAGTGCATAACTGTACAGGAAGTAAATTTCACAGCTGGGATGCCAGCACAAAGAGTGCACCTGGCAGGCCTTTGAACCGTAGGCCCAAAGTCCTAAAATACAGGGAGAAGGGAAAGCAAGTGCCATAGAAGAAAGATTATTACTCATGTGACAGGGCTGATGAGTGTTGACACAAAAAAGTCCTTTTTTTCTTTTTCCCTACTGCTCTGTATTCAAATGTTTGTTTGTTTGTTTATTTTAGAGTATTTTTACGCCGCCTTTCTCCTTGGAAAAGGACCCAAGGCGGCTTACAGTAATGAGGGACAATATACAGTCCAGTACAATTAAGACATATTCAAGTACAGTATTGAGAACAGGGAATTGAGGGACATCTTACAGCAATATAAGACAACATTACATTAAAGCTACAAGAGAATGCCAGCAGTTAAAGAGAGAGTAAAAATTCCATGTAAAAGTAATGTGTGATGGAGACTAACATTGAAAACACAGTGTCAATGCAATCACACAAGGTTATAAGTGGTTATAAACAAAAAGTCTTATACAATCATGTATGGCAGATTCATATAATAGTCACATAACAGGTAGTCCTCATTCAGGGAAAGCTTGCCTGAAGAGGAAGGTCTTTGCCTGTTTCCAGAAAGACTGCACAAATGGGTCTGTCCTGGCCTCCAGTGGGAGGGAGTTCCAAAGTCTGGGAGCAGCAGCCAAGAAGGCCCTTTCATGTGTTCTTCTGAGACTCACCTGTGAAGTTGGCGTGATGGAGAGAAAGCCCTCTCCTGATGACTTTAGCACCCAAGCCGGTTCATAGGCACATTGGGCCAGGAAGCGCCTATGACTGGCACTCTGGTTGATTTTTAAAAGATATTTTACCCCGTCTTTTTCTTCGAAAAGGAGCCGAGGTGTCTTAAGTAATTAAAAGAAAGTGTTTAGAGATGGCAATGGTGAGTATGCAATGGTCTATGCGGCTGCTGGCACATTCCTGTTCCCAGGTCCACCTTGCAAAAAGGAAGGTGATTGGGCATAGGTTGTTCTTGAATTTTAGGCACTTTGGTGTATGGTCTGGGTCATTACTACTGCTGTTGCTGCTGCTGCGAGGAGGTGGTGGAGGAGAGGAAACTACTTACTATTTCTCCTTGGAAAGGGAAGGACTAGAAGAGGAGACCCACCAGGTGGAGAGGAGCGTGGAAGAGAAAGGAAGGAGGCAACAAGAGAGCCGTGCTGACCAAGGGCGGGGGGATGGAGGGTGGCAATGACCAAGAAAGCAAGGCTAGGGCAGCTGTGTGACCTCTTTTGCATCCGAAGATGTTCCTCTGTTGGAAGAGCTTTCTGATCCAAGGCTCCTTTGAAGATAAAGACCCAGAAGGAAGGAGATCGGAAACCTGAATGTTGCCCATCCCAACTTAGCAACCCCTGGGCGGCAGAATCAGCTGGTGCAGAGGTTGCCCATCCATAGTCTACCCCCAACTGAGATGTACTGTACTATAATTCTCTTTCAGTTATAAAGCATCATGCCCAAGAGTGCATTTGTAGCTTTAAATTTGAATATGTAATTTTCTGCAAATCCATGGCATCTTTTTTTTTTGGGGGGGATGGGCCCCCTAACTAGGAACAGCCCTCCCCCTCCTCCCAACCAGGCCATCATACCCTCAAACCTAGCAAAGCCACATGGTCTGAAAGAAAGGAACCTGCAGAAAGGGTCAACATCTTAATGAATAGGTAAATGGGGGAAAGATGGCTTTTTAGTAGCCCTCAATATAGGTCATTTCAGAGTTCAGAGGACAAAACCAGGACCTTGGGCTGAATCTGGAAATAGGCTGGCAGAGAATGAGCCTACAGTGGTACCTTGTATAAAGGAATTAATTCGTTCCAAATGAAATTATGCTAAGCAAATTTTCCTTTATACAAATTTCCCCTAGGAATGCATTGAAAACAGAGTGATCCCATTTTTGTGTTGTATGGATTCGCCCCATAGGCGATTCTGTTAAGCAAATTTCCCCTATCTCTGGAATTTTTTATGTTGTACAAATTTTATGTTATACAAACTGTTTCTTATACAAGGGTCCACTGTATTTAAATGCCTACCTGTTGTAATTTGAATTCATTGAATGTCTGCGTAGTTTCCAAAGGTGACCCCCACACATAACACATTACAGTAGCCACGCCCAGGTGTCACCAGAACCAGAGTGACCCACGGGCCAGATCGGCAGTATATAAATCAAATAAATAATGAAATAATGAAATAAGAACAGAAATGAATGGTCAATCAATGCCCCAAAGAATGTTGTACTGCATCCGACAGGCGAGTGCAAGAAGCATCACCCTGGTAGTAAGTACAGCCAGCACCAATTTTTGGTGATGATGGAGGTGTTCTGGATCAAAGAATACAACTAATCTTGTACTTTCCTCTTCTCTTAAAAAAAAAAAGATACTGAAGTGGGAAAGGGAGCTTTGGAATCGACCATTTTCCAGGCTCCTTTCTGTTCCAGCACCTTTACTGAAGTAACATTAAAATGATGGATAGTAGAGACTTCTCATTAAGACTGCAAACACCCATTGAGCAAGGCATTGCTTGCAGATGAAAACTGACTGAATAAAGCACACTCGGCTGTCTGCAATGAAAACTGTGAAAATTTTGTCTACTCCCCCCTTTTTTCCCTCTGCAAGATTTTGCTGTGTTAAGAGTCCTTAATTGATTAATTGGCTGGTATCTGAAAAGTCAGATGACTTTCATCAACGAAAACCGAAGCATCATTTGATGGGTCTTGATTGTTATACATTTATTCCTTTCTCCCTTCTCCTGGTAATGAACATCCCGAGCTATTATTCATGCGGGTTTTTGATTTTCTGCAGGGCTTGAGCCAGTAGGCAGGGAGTGCATAGAAGCGTGAGATATCATGCTGTCCTATAATACATCTGCATTATCTATCAGTTATTGCTATTAAGTGAAGAGAGTGTGCTTAACCCTGCTAAGATAACACAGCAACGTCAACGGTGAGGCAATTAAATCTCACATATGGCATGGCTTGCTACTAGCCATGCCCTACAGCAGCCTCCTTATGTTAAAAAGCGGGGCAGGGTGGGAGATGGGGAAGCAAAGAGGCATAAATCAAACTCTAAGGATGGGAACAAAGAGAGGTCGGCATGGTTGCCAAATGCATAAGAGGCTGCTGCAGCTGTGCCTTTTAGGAAACCTTTGTTAGCAAAGACGCAGGGCAGATCACATTGGAAAGGGTGACTTCCTTAAAGCAACACCTCCACCTGCTGAGGAATCCTCCAGTTCAGCCCCCCAAAAGTAAAGCAAAGCAAAGCAAAGCAAAGTGTTCTGCTTATATACCATCCCATACCACTCTGGGCTGTTTACAGTTTTAATTACAGTATGCAGGCCAGACATTGCCCCCCCCAGCCCCAGTAAGCTGGGTACTCATTTTACTCACCTCGGAAGGATGGAAGGCTGAGTCAGCCATGAGCCGGCTACCTGGGATTGAACCCCAGGTCGTGAGCACAATTTTAGCCGCAGTACAGGCATTTAACCACTGCGCCACGAGGCTCCTAAATAGAAGACCTGCAGCTGGACCAAAATGGGTCCAGATAGATCGGGGGGGGGGGGGGTTGTCAGGCTAGACGGCATTTCCCTCTGCCTTGGGTTATTGGTGAAAAGATCATACCGAACAGCTCCACAAGCCATCCAAAGAGCGATCTATTCCCCATGTGGTCACAGGTTTGCAGGTTTTCCCCATTTTTTAGCCCCATGCTCCAATGATTTCTACAGATGCTGCACTTCAAGGTACAGGAACAGGCCAGGATGATTTTTAGTCAGTCAGTTGGCAACACTGGAGAATATTCTAGGGTCTCTTCATTTTACAGCTGCCCCATGGTTTTGTTGTTGCACTACAAGGGACTACCACAGGCAACCCTTGGAAAATTGTTCTACAGCCGCGCTTCTCAGCCTGGGGTCCCCAGGAGAGGTGGGCACTGTGTGTTTTGTACAAAGGTTACCCTCAAAGTGGAGGCAATGGTCAGGCCCTGGGGCCTCCATCGAAGCTTAAGAAGCCATAAAAGTGTGCAAGCAGCCACAGAGGTGGTCGGAGAGTTAGAGACAAGACAAGACATGCACAGCACACCCCATCTTTAGCTGCCCCATAAGCAACTTTAAGTAGAATAAACTTGAATCTCGCCCATTGGCAGTTGCTTAAAATCTCTTCTCTCTTGAATTATTTTCTAAGATAATTTATCTTCTATCCGATTGATTGAGAAGGGTCAGAATTTCCCCAAAGAAAAATCTGCTGGACCACATAAATGTAAATGATAAGCTCCTAACTCAGTACAGTGGTACCTTGTATAAAGGAATTAATTCATTCCAAATGAAATTATGTTAGGCAAATTTTCCTTTATACAAATTCCCATAGGAATGCATTGAAAACGGAGTTATCCCATTTTTATGTTGTATGGATTTTCCCCATAGGCGATTATGTTAAGCAAATTTCCCCTATCTCCGGAATTTTTATGTTGTACAAATTTTATGTTATACAAGATGTTTGTTATACAAGGGGCCACTGTATTAGGGGTGTAAAAAGGGAAAGGATGGTGTTACCTCAGCTGTGGGCCATGGCCCACAAGCGATGGGGATGTCAGTGCTGCTCCAGAGGCACCCACTCACCACTCCCTTTCAGAAAGCCAACCCAGGTGTCCATGTGATGACTGGCTTTCTACACATGTCAGAAATGGGGGATTCTCAGGTGCCAAGATATTACGCAGAGAGCTAGGTTGAGCACAGAACTTTGTAATAACACATTTCAGGTAGCTGTTCAACCTGTATTGTGTAGCTTTGGGGGATAATGAAGACACTGAGCAGCCATGTTCACGTTACTTCTAAAATACTGCTTTGGAGGAACCGTTTGGGGGGATATTTGGCCATTATCCCACCTTTTAACATATTTCTAAAATATTGCTCATTATAAAACTAGAATTGTGAGCCAATGTGGGGTAGGGAATAGACATGGGCTTGGACTCAGGAGATCTGGGTCTGAAGCCTTGCTCAGCCATGGAAAAGCGGGAAGGTAAACAGTGTTCTGTGTGCAGAATTGCGTTCAGCCATGCCAGCCACAGGGCCACTGACTTGCACAACACTGGCTCTTTGGCTTGGAAACAGAGATGAGCACCGCCCCTAGAGTTGGACACGACTAGCATGCATGTACGGGGGAGGGGGGCTTTACCTTTTTAAAATATCACTTGTTATAAAACTAGAACTGTGAGTGAGCCAATGTGGTGTAGTGAATAGACATGGGCTTGGACTCAGGAGACCAGGGTCTGAAGCGTTGCTCAGCCATGGAAATGCACTGCAGGCAGGAGTGGCACTGGTAAAGCCACTTCTTCAATATCCAACATACCTAGAAAACCTTGTTAAGATCATCAAAAGTCAAATGCATCTTGGTGGCACGTAATGACGTTAATGAGTAGCTGTCATTAATGAGTAAAATGTCAGTCGCTTTACACTTGATTGATCAAGCAACCTGTCATGCCAAGCAATTAGTAATTTTTAAAAGAAAGTATTATGAGTAACAAATGGTGTCCAACGCATAATTGGTACAATTGCATCATTGAAAAATGCAGGTAAATGCTCACTTGTCCTCCCAAGAAAATCCCTGACATTCTTTTTCCTGCCTCTTATCTTTTTATTCCGGGGTGATCAAAGTGTGGCTCTGGATATGCTTTTGGATCATGACATCCCTCATCCCTCAACACTGTGCTTGCTGCCTAGGGTGCATGCCCAGAGCAACAGAACAATAGTCAGAAGGCCACACATTCTATTCTTCCTGCTGTAAGGACTGTTTGTTTGCAGGCTGCTTACTTTCTTTTTTTTTTAAGTTAACACTCTAGACCTGCTGCCAGGGATGTTGCCAGTCTTTGGGTCAGAGTCCCAAGCTCACGTTTGAGTCCTTGGATCCAGGCCCTGAGTTCCAAGACCGAGTCCCATGTCCCTGTTAAAAAGCTTTCCATAAGCTTTTAATTTTTTTAAAAGGCTTTTTAAAAATTATAAATCTTTCACGTACCATCTCCTACTCCCAAACCAGCCTCTTTTATCTCTAGAGGGGAGCTCTACCTTACCCCCAAGATCCCCCATAACGAGTCATAGAATCAGAGAAGAGTGAAGTTGGAAGGGCCCTACAAGGCCATCTAGACCAGTGGTTCTCAACCTGTGGGTCCCCAGATGTTCCTGGACTGCAACTCCCTGAAATCCCTTCCAGCATAGCAAGTGGTGGAGACTTCTGGGAGTTGCAATTCAGGAACATTTGGGGACCCACAGGCTGAGAACCACTGATCCAGACCAACCCCACTGCTTGATGCAGGAATACATATCGAAGGAGATCTGCCAGGTGGTTGTCCAGATTTCTTTCAAATGCCCCTACTGTCTGGAGCACTCACCACCTCTTGATGTAATTGGTTCTATTGTTGTACTGCTCTATCAGAGGAGGAAAACAGGCCTTTCACCAGAACAGCGAAGCTGTTTCGCCCCTCCATCTATCTCACCTGAGGAAGTTCCTGATTTTCGGAAGGTCTGGCTTTTCCTCTTCCTCCCGTCACGTGACTGAACATGTGGGATAGCAGTTCCCACGTACAATTTTTAAAAAAGCACAGTTCAGCCCCATGGCCAGCTGGTGGCGTTAGGATTAAAATAAAAAGGATCAGCTGACTGGCGCTAGGGGTGGGGGAAGTTAATAAAACAGCGCACCAGTGGCCAGCTGCCTGGCACTAGGAGGGTGTGGGAAAATAAAAATAAAAAATAAAAATAGTGCCAGACCAGCCAGAGGACAAGCTAACTGGTGCTAGGGGTGGGGGAAGTGAAAAGAAAAAGAACAGTGCCTGATCGGCCCCAGGAACAGCCAGTCAGCACTATGAGAAGAAAAAGAAAAGAAAACCGGATCATCTATGCGGTCCCACAACGTCTGCCTCCTTAAAAGGTGGATTTTTTAAGCAAGGCAAAATAAAAAAAAATCCCTACCTCTCCGGTAAGTCATCACGAATCCCTCAGGCATTCCCCACCCCACCCCCATACCCAGCATTAAAAACTGCAAATATAATAATAACAAATTGAAGAAGAAATAGTTTCCTGCCCTTTCAGGAAAGAATGTTCACTTCTATTCATGAGTTACTATCACAGACGTATGCAGAAACTTCACAACGGGACCACAACAGGGGCAGGTTTAAAATTTGTTTTCCAGAAAGTGCCACAGTTGCTGCTTTCTTGGCATTTCTGTGAACCTCTAATAATTCTTTAGGAGAGCAGAAGCTTGGGACGCTATATCTAAGCCTGTCTCCATGATCCGTCACCTTTAACCCACTAATTCCCTATATATTAAAAATGAATTTTAATTTTTCTATTTGACATGGTAAAATTAAAAACCATCCGCAAGGGATGCCTAGTTATAGAAATCTTTTATTTATGACCATTGTCCTCACTGCTGAAGAGAAGAAATTCAACTGTATTGACTTAATCTTTCTGAAAAACAAACTGCATTGGTGGAACAAAAATATATATACTGTACTGTATATGCAAAGCTAATCTGTGTTACCTTGAAAACAGCAAACTTGGTAAGAAAATATTGCTGGCTAAGCAAACCACCTGAATTTATTTTACACCGCCTTCTGTGTGCCATCTAGCTTTTGCAGTATATTCCATCCTTCTAAGTCTACGCAAAAGTAAATTCCCATTGGATTTAGTGGGATGTTACTTTCCCGTGCACATGGAGGCTTGCTTATAGTCCTGTCTCCCCCTCTTATTGTGGGCATTTAGGAGGATTAGGCTGAAGAGCACCTTTTTGTGATTTGCTGTTTAGAGATGGAAAGGAAGGAGATCGAGGCAGGGAGAGGTGGGGAGAGGCAAGGAGGAGAGGCAAAAGACAGCACAAAACCCAAAATATTCTTCCACGCTCCCCTCGGGAAAGTGTTTGTGGTCTAGTGAAAAGCAGCAGCTCCCAGAGGCAAGTAGGAGTTTCATTTCCTTTTCAACCTGCAGTGGACTGGCCCAATATTCTTAGTCTAATCCTGGATCAATTATTTGCTTTGTTTGGGTCCTCCTGTCCTTTGGTGCATGATCTCTGATCTGCAGAGAGAGGCTGGCGAGGGTGGAGCACAACATGGGTCATCCTTATGATTTCTCCCCCCCCCTTCTCACGGTCTTGGGCCACCTGCCCCACCATCAAAAGGCAGACCCCCCTGTTCTAAAAAAGGGGCAATTACAACCTTGGCTAGCCCGGCCAGAAAGGAACTTAAGGCTTAATACTAAGTGGTACGGCTTGGTGTGGACTAAAGAGGATCACATGGGGTCAGGTGGAAGTGCACTACAGGCACTCCTCACTTAACAACCAGGTTTCGTCCTACGAAAAGGTCATTGAGTCTATTGGTTGTTAAGTGAGGAGCTGAAAGGCGGGTGTCTTGTGGTGTGTTGAGGCTGTCCGCCTTGCAGGCAGGCTAGAATGGGGAGGCTCTCCGGGAGGCCACAGGAGAAGCAGAACAAAAATGAAGGAAAGAGGGGGATGGAGGTGACTGATGCTCCATCCCACTCCCCCCTGGTGGAGGCACTGTGATCTTCACATTGAGATCCCTTCCTGTCCCTTGGAAGCGGAGAAGGAGGAGGAGGAGGAAGGTGGGATGCCACAATCCTGCCTCCTCCTCTCCAACCTGCTCAGAAGGTTGGTGCAAGTGGACGCTTTGGCCCAGGCCCTGTGGGCTGGAAGAGCAGGTCCTTCCTGAGGCAGCCATGAGGCAGTGGCAGCAGCTTCAGCTGCTGCAACTGGTCGTAAGTCCAAGCAGTCATCAGATGGGTAGGTCATTAATTGAGGGGTGGCTATTTGCCATTTGGTGTAGTCCTTGCATCCAAATGGCAGATTGGAATTCTGTTAGGTCCAGCTCCTTCCTGTATTGTGAAGTGGCTTACTAGGCAAGCGACCTCAGGATACTGGCAAAACTGAACACTTACTCTGCTCCTCAGCAGATAAATCCTCTGCTCCATCAGAACAATCATCACGGATCTGACTGCATGGAGTTTCTTGACTGTTTTTTTTAAAAAAACATTCTTAAAAATGTTTTTTCTAAATTTTTTTTTAAAAAATTCTCTTTTTCTTAAAGTGACACAGTGATTCAGCGATAGTTTAGCAGAGTTGTAAAAACAAAACAGAAACCCACTTCCCCTTCCTCTCCACCGAGGAACAGAGGAAGTGTTCAACTTACCAATATCTGAACCGCCTCGCTTTACAATATCAGAAATTCCAGTCCTAGTTGCGTTGACAGCCAGGACTTGGCCATTTTTGTCCATTCCCAGCAATCCCATAGGCCAGAAATGGACCAAAACAGAGTGATCCTACTTCCTCCAAAAAAGTAGAAGCCTCTGAGAAGGGCTCTTGCTTTCGGGATGCTTCATTTTGTTATAGCGATTATGATGTGTGATTGACAGCAGGAAAAAAAGAGTGAAGCAAGCTAAACAGTGGGGCAAACACCCACCTGATTGAGCCCTTAGTTCTGTCACTGCCAAATTAACTACTGATGAAAGTCACCCATCAGTTACTTCTAAGCTACTCTCAGGTTCTGCCAGCTACAGCACTTAGTGCTTCAAAATCCTTACAGACGAAGGATGTACCAACCCACTCTTTCGAAATTTGGCATTACTCAATTAAAGTTAGTCCATTTCCCTTGAAATCTGTCCAGCCTTTTGCATTTAGAAGAAACCGTGCTTTGGCTTTTAATTACCTCTGTCATTGAAGCCTTACTTCAAGTGAATTTGGGAAGCAACATTGCCAATGAAGTGCATGAGAGTTCATTGGGTCATTTCAAAGGAGGCTCTTTCAGGGGGATTCTCCTCCCTCACAGATGCTTCAGTTTCTCTGATCTCCGAGACATGGTGCTTGTCAACCCATTGCAATCATATCCCTGTCTTCTTGTTTTACTGTCATCAGATATCCAGGGTCCCCACCCCACCTCCATCCCATCTCACAAGAGCCAAAGTGTAGAAGATCCCTGCTGGGTTGCCTTTGTGCCAGGTCAGGTTGTTGTGATCATCTGTCCCCATAGATGTGGACTGAACTGAACCTAGATTCACATGCCACCTTTCCATACTGATGAGTTTAGAGGTACGTAGCATCTGTGTAGTGATGCCTGCAGAAGAAGAAACACTTTGAATGGGGAACAACTCCCACTCTTCTTTGAAGTCTGCTTTAACATGGCTGCTTTCACACGACCCCTAAAATCCGATGCAAAGTGCTAGCAGATGCGAAGCATAAAATTGTTTTCCCATCACCATCGGACTTTAAAAAAAAAAAGTGCGACCACGCCCACTTAAGCGTGCCCCAGCGCATTTTACAAGTACCTGGTCTCGAGGAGGAAAAAATTTTTCAGATGTGGATTTTAAAGCTGTGAATGCCTGGCTCTCCTCCACCTTCTGTTTGTTTTTGTTGCCCCCCCCCTGCACCTTTAACAGACAGGAATCCCCTGGGCTTGCTGCCCACGGCAGGTGGAGGTGAGCCTGCATTTTTCTCCCTCCCCTCATCGCAGACAGGAGCAATAGAATCAGAGTGTGGGAGGGTGGGAACACAGGAAGCAGAACAAAGCCCACATGATCTCTGGTTGGGGGGATCTGATTTTAAGTTGCCAGCGGATTTTAGGGATCGTGTGAAAGCGCCCATAGAAACAAGACTTCAGGGTGGAATGCAGAAGAGAAAGTGGATCTTAAGGGAAGGTGAAGGGTGGTGGGGTGGTGGGATAAAAAATGCCAAGTGCCCAGGGTAATGGGAAATTGGTGCTGGGGAAAATCAAGCTGGCATACTTGGCGATAGGAAGATTTGGGAGTAGAATTGTGTTATGCGGAATTGAATTAATTATTTAGCTTATCAATCATCCTGTGAGGTGGGTCAAAGAAACTGGAAGGCAAAGCAAGTGAAAGATTTAAAGAGACGGAGAAAGCAAAATGAATAAATAAAGCAACACAAACATCCTGGCTGAATAATGGGGTCTGACAACATGAAATTGTGGGAGCAGAATAAAAATAGAGTTGGCCCTATATTGGCTGGGGGTGGGGCTGAGACATTCTACTGATATTCTGAATTATGTAAGAAGATGCAAAAACCGGGATGCTAAACAGCACTGTGGAACTGGCTGGGAAAGGGGCTGGGAAAGTGACAAGATCAGAGGACTACACAATTGACTTGGAAGGATTTGGGCAAACAAGGAAAACACTGACAATGGAATGCTCCAGTGGGAGTACCTGGAGAGGACTGCAGCCAAAGAGAGGAGGAGAAAAGTTCACACAGGGCAACGTCCTGCCAGCCGCTTATAGAAATCTTGACTGGTTGATCGCCGCAGTGCTGTGATTTGACAATAAAATGGCATTTGATTTAAAGCCGCAAAGCAACAGCCAGAGATTACAGGGACTGCCCTGTCTGGTCTTCAGGACTCTCCAGGAGCTAGAGGCCAAGAAAGGTGGTGTTGGTGGGTTGGTTTTGGGTGGGCTTCTCTTTTAATCCCAAATGCCTCTGGGTGCCTGCCCAGAGCAAACTGCAGAGAACAGGCCAAAAAGTCGTGCTGCTGTTGCACTGCAGACTTTTTCTCCCCATCTGCGGGGATCACTGCAGCACCTGAATGCTCGCCTGGATGGATCGTTGGTCTTACATTTCTGGCAGCTGTTATGTTCTTCCCCCTGCTTGATTCACACGAAGGTGCTCCAGGGGGCTTTTGTTCGGGATGAAAGGTGCTTTATGATGTAGTTACCGCACAAACATATCCCAGCCACTAGAAATCATTCCTTGCAAGAGTTGTGGCTTTAATTCCAGCACCCCTTTGGCTCCGGCCCAACTCAAGTGATTGCTTTCGGCTTCCGAATGGAACCTCTCGGTTTTCCTGTGAATAATATCGCACTTTGCAGACATGGCTGAGAAAGAGGGAGGCTGCCCCTCTCCAGAAATGGCTGCATTTCGAGGGGGAGATGAACAACCCCAGGATGCAGTTTATCTCCCAGAGTGTTTCTGCTGCTGGCAGTTCCCCCTTTTCTGGAGTTCTTCTGGAAACTGATATTCATTCTGGAGCTTGTATTTTGCTTAATCTTTGCCTCTTGCAAGTACAGCCAGCCTTAGTGGTCTTGGACAAGCGGCACAGTCCCAGGTCACCCCCAGAAGTGTACTCTCCACCTAGAAAACTCTGAAAAGGGTTTTCTAGGATTAACTTGATGGCACATTTATTATTATTATTATTATTATTATTATTATTATTATTATTATTATTATTATTATTAGTAGTAGTAGTAGTAGTAGTAGTAGTAGCAGCAGCAGCAGCAGCAATAGCTCTGAGTACTCCGCACCTAAAAACTCTGGAATCTTTGCTACGGGCAGGTTTATTTATTTTATTTTAGTAATTTTAGAGTATTTGAGCAACTACATTATGATGCCGTTAGTAATCAGTCTGAGCAATTTTCTTGCAATAACTCAATATATGGTTGATAGTTTCATCTGCCTCTTTACACAGTCTACATGTGGGGTACTCAGCTGATTTTTCTATTCTAGCCTTAACTGCATTTGTTCTGATAGCTTGTTCTTGAGCTACAAAAATCAGGGCTTCTATTCTTTTTTCAGTGTTCCATTGGTGAGCCATAACCAAGTCTTTTCCTCATCTACTTTTCCTTTGATTTTTTTCAAGGAACTGCCCATGCAGTGCTTTACTATGCCAGCTATCAGCTCGTATTTGTATTGTTGTTTTCCTGTATTGACCCTTTGTTTGCTTTATTTATAAACTTCCTTGTTCTTAACCTCCAATAATGCTGACTATGTACTATTTTTTACATAATCTGCCAACACAAGCTATTTATTATTATTATTATTATTATTATTATTATTATTATTATTATTATT
>JAHTLZ010003468.1:10141361-10224602 GCA_023846285.1 Phrynocephalus versicolor | reverse complement strand
TAATAATAATAATAATAATAATAATAATAATAATAATAATAATAATATAAACCACGTGATAGTAGAGTCACCGAGAAACAACTTGAAAAAGTTACCCAATATCAGGATCTGAAAATTGAACTTCAGAGACTCTGGCATAAATTGAACTTCAGAGACTCTGCCATAAACCGATACAGGTGGTCCCGGTGGTAATTGGCACGCTGGGTGTGGTGGGTGTGGTGCCTAAAGAGCTTAGCAAGTATTTAGAAGAAATTGGAGTTGACAAAGTCACCATCAGTCAGCTGCAGAAAGCTGCCTTACTGGAATTGGCTTGCATAATTCACCGATACATCACATAGTCCTGAACGCTTAGGAAGCTTTTGACTAGTGATTTGTAATACAAAATCCAGCATAGTCTGCTGTGTGATAATTTGATGATGATGATGATGATGATGATGATGATACCTTTTCCAGATCTCCTTACATTTGCCTGTTTTCCTCCAAGTGGGGAGTGTTGGTTCTTGAATGCTGATGGTGTAGCTCACCTGCTCTTTTGCACATGGTGCTATAGGAACAGGGGTTCCCTTGAACCTGCTGCAGCTGCCAGTGGTGGCGAACCTTTGGCACTCCAGATATTTTGGACCACAATTTCCACAGTCCTTTGTCATTGGCAATACACACTTGGAATTCTGTGAGTGATGGTCCAAAACATCTGGAGTTCTGAAGGTTCACCACCATTGCTCACCCTCTCTCTCCCACCTGACCAGAGAGCAAATAGAGACCCAAGAGAGGGTATGATGAGATGAATATTGTCCCTCCAGTTTGGCTTGCTTATCACAGGCCATGTAGTCTTCCGGTGACTATCTGCCAAATGAGCTGGTCCTAAATACATCTCCTCTCTGCAGGAAAATATATCCCAGTGGTTGTGGAGGAGTTCTACTAGCTTCCAGCTGGTTCCCAGTTCCCAGTATTGTTTTACCTTTCTAGCTCTACATTGGGGGAAGTGGGATGGCCAACCCCCCCCCCCCCCGGTGGAACTGCTCCTAGGCCTCTCCCTCCAAAGGCTGATGAAAATATTGCTTTTCAGAGAGGCCTTTCGCTATAACCTTGCCTGATTTTTTTAAAAACAAAATATTCCTCATGTTCTGAGATTAATTTGCAAATTACTCTTTTCGAAAATTTGTGTTATTCTTTGTGTGTTTTAGTTTAATTTTATTGATCACTGTTGGGTTTGCCCTCCACCCTCTTTAAATCACCCAAAATACTGCAGTGCACTATTGGGGCGATAAATAAATAAATAAATAAATAAATAAAATTCTTCCAAAGCCCTAGTCTTTCAACGAATTGTTTCCTGCTCGTTCTGTCCATTGCAGGGTGGTATCAACATTTTAATAAGTAATTTCCTGCTGGTGGTGCTTTTTGATCAATCATTTCCTGTTTACTACAAGAGCTATTGCTCATTCATTCTATTTTTCAAATCATCATGGTGGTAAGGGGAAAACAGATTTCTAATCAGCAGTATTTGTCTGTTTGTTTTTACCAGATTTCTGATAAAATTGGAACTGTAGAGATTAGATTGTATGGGAATATAACTGAAAAGTAATTCGTAGTTCTGAAGGACATTGCCAGACTATGGTGAAATACTAGAATAAATAAGAATAATAATCGCCCTCTTTTTCTTAGCCTTTGTCTCGCTCAGTGGTGGGGTCTGCTCAAGATTAAGAATAATGTTGCATTAAAGAAATCCTCAGAATCTAATTTGGATGACAAATGCTAAGTTGCAGGCTGTGTTAATTATTTGCTGTTAGAGATGACATAAAAAATTTGCTGTGGAGCCTGCCCATAGTTCAGAAAAACAGGCCATGTACTGTGACTTTGACCTTGTCCTTCCTCAACCTGGTATGGGGAATATTTAACTGTGGTTTAGTGTAATACTTCCCAAACTTGGGTGACCCAGGGTTTTGGACTGCAACTCCCAGAAACCTGAGGCAGCAGAGCTGGTGGAAAAGATTTATGGGAGCGGCAGTCCAAGAACATCTGGGTTCCCCCAAGGTTGGGAACCACTGGTGTCTTGAACGCTTGGTTTTCAGGGACTGTGCCCTAGGATTTTCCCTGTAGCAGGGACCATGACATCATCTGCTATCCCATCAGTCCTCCTGGTTTCTGTTGAATAATATCAGTAATTTTTATAGTAGCTGGCAGAGACAGTGATGATGGTCGTGATTTAGGAATGGCACATTTTTCCAAAATACTTCTATCCCAATTGAAAGTTTTTAGGGCATTTTGGTAATTGAGGGCTTCCGGCTTTCAGAAGATTGCCAACATTGTTTGTTGGCATTGACCTTGGTACAGAGTTGGCTATATGGGACTGCCATGGTGACAGCACGTTCATAATACCACTGGCATCCAGTGTGGAAGTGTATCGCGATGGATCCCTGGATGGGAATGGGAAACTCAGCCCGAACATGTGAGACACCATTGCTGTGGGACCCGATGCTCTGGACCCCTGATAGCAAAGGCTTCCCTACCCCGTTGATGGCAAATAACCCTTTTTGTCAAGATATTAGAGTTGGAGATGTACGGTTAAATGGAAGTATTTCTTGAAATTTATCATTTACTAATGTTGAATGGATGTCAGAAACTGTTAAAGAAGTAATGCCTGCAACATGCGCAAATAAAAGTTTTATTCATTTTGATAAGATCTATTCGACTTTGGTGATCATTCTCCATTGGAACCGTTGGTGGCTGTAACTGAACCCTCACAAAGTCCAAACGTCTGGAGTTCCTCTCCTCTGCCTTATCCTAATCTTCGGGGGTAGTTGCCGCTTTAATCGGTGCTGACCCGGATACAGCAGGAGGCTGCAACAGTTTAAAACTAAAGCAATCTCACAAGCGTTCTACACATCCAACACTTGTTCTTTGTGGTTCTCGCTAGGCAAGAAAGCCCATCCGTGACACTGAGCCTAAGGTGGCACTGCTTCTTTTCTGGGAATGACTCTACTCTGTTTAATATCAAAGACCATCTCACTGGTGCCCCAAGGTTCGCTGGGCAGCAGAAGGCTGAGCTATCTAGACCCCTTTGACTAGGAGGAAGGGAAGCATCCTTAAACCCCAGTGGCCTTCAGAAAGGCGGATAAATATGAAGAGTTAATATTTAGTTCGCTTTGCATTTGCCGTCATGGCAACCAATGGGACAACTCTGGGACAAAACCTCGGAACCATGGTTGTCAACTTCTAAGGGCTTCCCTCAAGGCTTTTACCCTGGCGCTCTCTCACTTGTATGTTTCAAAATCAGCTGCAGGATTTTGATGATCTAGCGATGTTTGACTAATGTCAAGCCACGGTGGGTGCTGTCCGACAGCGCTGAGAGCTGCTGTTTGATAGGATGGATGAAAACCAGAATGCTCAGCCAGCACCCTTCCGCAAACCCTGTTTTGTAAGCCACCCAGAGTTACGATCTGGAAGATGGGTGGGTTATAAACAAACAAACAAACAAACAAACAAACAAACAAACAAACAACTGCTGTGCCCAAGTGGATCGTAGCCATTGTTTGTGGTGTAGATAGATTTGTCGTTTTTCTCTGTTAAAGCTCTCTGGGTTTCATTGTAGACATCGTAGACAATGAGATGTTCCACCTCATTCTCCTCTTATTTCCTTCCTTGCCTTCTTTATTGTCCCCTCATCCTTTGAATCTGCTTTGAGACTCTCCCATCTGTTAGTGAAGTCATGAGATTTTATATAGTACCTGGGTGGTGTGTTCATTTTCATTGTGATGGCTGTGTCAAGAGGACGCTTGTTGGGTAATTCCTGTGATACAACAACAAATACCCCACCTACCTGAGCCCACCCCTCTTTCTTTTTCATGTTAGGAACATCCTTTTTGCAAAAGTGTTGTTCTTATTGACTTCTAAGCAGAGGTCCATGTTGTACTTGGACCATTACCGCAAGAGCCTGTCAAAACCTCTGTACTGTAGATATTCAGGTGCAGCTGGGAGGGTATTTTGGGGGGGGGAGCAAAATATTTGGCTAATATATCACCTCATGATGCTTAAAGCAGTCTGTGCAGTCTACCATTTAATTACACTACACCAGTGTTGGCAAATCTATGGCACAGGTGCCAAAGGTGGCACTCAGAGCCCTTTCTGTGGGCACCCGACATTGGCCCTTTGCAGCCACCTGTATTCACATTAAATGGCTATATTGGCACTTTGTGAAAAATTAGTGGGTTTTGAATCGCAGTTTGGGCACTCGGTCTCTAAAAGGTTCGCCATAATCAGGAGAGGTCTTTCTCTCCATCCCGCCACCATCACGGGTGCATTTCAGAAGAACTCATGAAAGGGCCTTCTCGGCTGCTACTCCCAGACTTTGGAACTCCCTCCCGCTGGAGGCCAGGACTGCCTCATCTCTGCTGTCTTTCCAAAAGCAGGCAAAGACCTTCCTCTTCAGGCAAGCTTTCCCTGAATGAGGGACTACCTACTATGTGACTTTATATGAATTACCATACATGATTGCATTGATTGATTTTTCTTTTCTTCTTGTGTGCTCTTTGTAGCTCTACTGTTAGCTTTTAAATGTTCTAAAATGCCTCTTCAAACTCCCTGTTCTTAACTTGAATATGTCTTAAATGTTCAGGACTGTATATTGTCCCTCATTATTGTTAGCCACCTTGGGTCCGGGAGAAAGGTGGGGGAGGGAAAATATTCAAAATAATAATAAGAATAATAATACACATTCCCCCCTTCCCTAATAGGTACTCAAATTTGCCAACCTTGGAAAGCCGGAAGCCTGGCCCAACTTTGAACCAGCTACCTGAGCTTGAACTCAGACCGAGCAGAGTTTTGGCTGCAATACTGAAATTCCTTTGCTTGTGTATCAGTGAGAATCTTCCAGCAGAGGCAGTTCTGCTCCTTGATAGCTGAGATAGCTGTGGCAACTAGTGACTCCATTTTTGTGGGTGCTATGAATGCAGTCAGGGTTTCTGTAATGAACTTATGCAAGCAGTATGCCATTGGTTTGGGGCTTTTTAAAAATCAACTTGTAGGAGATTGGGGGCACACAGAATTCCAAGGGACCTGGCAGCGCTGAGCAAGCCTTTAGACTCCAGGCATAGAACCACGCCACAGAGAGGTCAGGACCCAGCATGGAAGCCAGGCCCTTAAGTGAACTCTACATGACCTCGAGCATAGGCCAGATCAGGCTCCAGCAGGCATGACTCAGGTAGTGGCCGGGGGGAAAAAGGTACCACCCAGATACCAGGCCCAGAGATGCCCCCCCCAGGTCAGGAGGCTACTTGACCAAAGACCATCCCTCTTCCTTTGTCTTCCTCTGTCCTATTCTCCACCCCCCATTGTGATGCCTTGTTCATGTGTGTTGTGTCGTTACAGTTGTGACCGACTCTTCGTGACTCCATGTCCATGGAGTTTTCTTGGCAGGAATAGTATTCCCTGGTGGTCTCCCATCCAAGTACTAGCCAGGGGCGACCCTGCTTAGCTTCCGAAATCAGGCAAGATCAGATGTCCTTAGGGCATCTAGGCAGAGACGATGCCTTGTTTACCCCACCTAATAAAAGGCTTCGGCCCGCCTGCCAGGGGGGCTCGGAACATTCTGTTCACCCGCACCAGATGTGTTGTCTTGTCATTCCTACACAAACTCCCAGAATTCTGCAGGGATTCTCCATCATTGGCAGTTCATTCTTGAAATAATGTAGGCTGGATGAGTGGACAGGGGAGTGGGATTCTTCACCTTGGCACAGCGGTTTCTCAGTTTGTGGTAAACATGTCCCTGATGGGCCACGGGGGGGGGGGCTTTCATTACGATTACTAAAAATTCACTGCCTCCCTGCAAATGAGAAGAAGTAACACTGCTTACCAAGTGGATTGTCTGTGAAATTTTGACATGCCAGTTTCAATTTTGGACAGCTGGAGCATCACCAGGTCCCCTTTTCTCTGCCCATCAATTTACCACAAATGACAGACATGACAGAATTCTCATTAACGCAAATGTGTTGCATTTGTCTGTATCCAGTTCGATCCAACTTGCCTTTCTTGAGAGGCTGACTGGTGGGATAGGAAGGATTGGAAGCCACCGGCTAGGATGACACCTCAGTCAGTAACCTTGGAAAGGACCACTGTTTGCCCCCATTTTTTGACATTTGATTGAAGTAATTATGCGAGGCCTTTGTGTCCTCAATAGTTCCACCCTAGCCATCGCATGTGATAGAGGCCTTTCCCTTTGATGCCTGCATGTACAGGAATAACATCGGCAGGGAAGAGGCTTCTTCTCCTCATCACAAACAGGAACCATTACAGGAAAAGGAAGACAGTAGCAGGTATAGGATATCAGGGATATGATGAGGTCATGTGGCTCTGGTCTATAAACCAAAGGCCCAAATAAGGCTTATTGTCTTCTAGGGAAGAACTGAACAGGATCCGGAAATGCCTCACCCTGCTCAGAAGCAACTGAGAGGGTGACGAAACTGACTAGCCCACAGTTGGGTCGACTGCAGCAGGCACAGGCTGATTCACTCCTAACAAGGATGTCTTTACAAGAGGAAATCAACCTACTCCCAGAGTGGTCCTCTCTGTACTTTTTGCCCTTGTCAGGAGCTTCTCATTTTTTGGTGAAGGTAGGATTGCTCTGTTTTGGTTCGTTTCCAATGTGTGTTATTTAAGTGTAGACGAGGGCAGAGGTTTGCTAATAGGCCGACTTGACCAGGTTTACGCCAAGAGTTGACCTTGGCCCTTGCTTCTCCTGGCTATCATTCGTGTGTGTGTGTGTGTGTGTGTGTGTGTGTGTGTGTTTGTGTGTGTGTGTGTGTGTGTGTGATCACTGGAAATCAAAAGCAAGCCTTCCTGTCCATTTGCCAATGTTGTGAAGTGGCTTAAGGAAAGAGCTGTGCAGAGGCCAAGGAAGTACAGTGATACTTCTTAAAGATGAATTTAATTTGTTCTAAGGGAATACCAGGTGCTGTAGGTGCCTGGAGTAGGAACTGGCAAGCCATCCCAGTATTCCTGCCAAGAAAACTCCATGGACATGGAGTCACGAACAGTCGGTCACAACTGTAACAACACAGCACACAAGGGTCGCTTCGTTTTACAAAAATTTCATCTTGCGAAATGTGGTTTCCCATAGGAATGAATGGTTACTCCGTTCTGGGGGTTAGAAACAAGGCCAAAAAACCACCCCCCCCGACTTATTTAAAGTGCACTGTATGCAGAGAGTGCTTGTCTTAGGTTCAGGAGAACCTGGCCAGTGACAATCTTTTAGCCTTGACTGACCACACAGGATAAAGTGGGAAATAGAGCCATCTGCTTTCTGTTCTGCTCACTGGAGGAGTGGTGTGTGGCATCAACGTAACAAAGTGCTAAAATACTCTTCAGTGAGAAGCCGCAGACTCACAAGAGACCATGCAGAAGGTCCCACATTCAGTGCTGGGCATCTCTGGCTGAAAAAGACCTCTGACGGCAGGAGATACGGATGGTCCCTGGAAGACCCGTCCTCACACAGGCCACACCGGATTGGTCAAAGGAGTCCAGCCTGGTGAGAAACAGCATCTTCTCTTCTCAACCATCTGCGCAGAGGACGTTGACATCTCATTCATAAACACTCCCCTGTATTAAAAAAAACCAATACTCTCTCCAAACTCTGTTTATTCTCTTTTATTTAATTTAAATATATAAAAAATATGAAGAAGTCTTCACCCTGGCAAAGGGCACAGCGAGGGTGAGGGACAGGGAAGATCTCGGGAAGAGAGGGCACAACCCTGACCCATTGAAGATGGGACCCAGGCACTGCCACCTTCCCCAGCCCCCTACCATCCAGTGGCCTCTTGCTTCTTCACAGAATAAAGACTTTCTATATATGATGACAGTGATGAGTAACTGACAGTCCAGAGGGGTGGAGGGCGGGTGGGATTTTCCATAGGGATGGTAGTGGTGATGCGTCATCCTGTCTTCCCTGAAACGTGATCCTGTTTCCAAGCACAGATCCAGTCCTGGGCAGAAGAGCTTGCTTCAGTCCCTGTCTTGTGGATTGCTCTCTATGGGCCTCTGGCAGTACATGGGCCTCTTTCCAGCCTCTGTAAAGAGGTGAACACACAGCTATGGGCAGCCACAAATACATGAACACATACAGTCATACCCCATGCACCTTGGCAGGAGCCCACATGGCAAGGGTGCCCAGATACACTTATGTGGTTATACAGATAGGTGGGTGGCACGCCTGCCTTGCCAGGTAGATACGCAGAAAGGCAAGCTTAGCACAGGCGGACAAACAAACCTCATTGCAACCACACACCTGGAAACATAATAATCACTTCAGAAGATTTGGGATCGCAGCACACTGTGCGATGCTCCGTCGGATCTGATTCTTCTTCTCCAAGTGCCTTGTCCTTGTAGACCGTTGTCGATCAGTAGCCTGAACTGGTTTTTATCCAAAGCTATTCTAAATAGAGAAGCTGTGCTCACTGAGAACCATTGGCTTAAATTCCTAAAAGAGAATGTTCTGGCTTAAGAACATTCTTAAACGCCTGGGTTGGCATAGTCTGTGACAGCAGTGGAATTTCTTTTAGGAGCCCAATGCCCATCATGACTGGATGCATGGAATGAAGGGGAAGGCAATAAAAAGGGAACATCAAGAGCAAAAGGTGAGATGAGGATGCTTCCAGCATCATCTACTGTAGTGGTTCCCAACCTTGGGTCCCCAGATGTTCTTGAACTCAAACTCCCAGAAGCCTTCACGACTAGCTGTACTGGCCAAGACTGCGGGAAGTTGTCGTCCAAGACCCAAGGCTGGTGGCAATCATTGATCTACTGTAACAGTGGAGTCCCTGAATTCCTAGGAGAATGGTCATCCAGTTGGAAACAACTTAAGCTATAAGGACTTTACTGACTTCACTCCCGTATGTGGGAAGATCCTTTATGCACAATAGATCCTTAGGCAGCACATAGAAGTTTCACACTCATTCCAGACACCTGATCACCCATGGACTAACTGCTTCTCCCATCCTTCCCCAACCCCCTGGCCACTCTGGCAGGCCTCCTCCCTGAAGACTGGATTAAAATGTAATGAGGTATGTTTAGTTTCTTTGCAGCTCAGAGAGGCAATGGTCGATACGGGGCTGCTGGCATGTTATCAAGCGCTGCTCCTTTCCCTGCTAAAAACCTGACTCCGCTTTCAAATTAGAAAGCATTGCTGTTCACATGACTGTATCCATGATTCTGTTTGGGGCGGTAGCCATCACCACAGTGCAGTTGCAAAACATGACGCTTTGTTGTTTGCCAATAGTCTCAAAGGTCATCCAAGCCATCGCTGCTTCAAAGGAGCAATGGGTAACATGGTTTGGGTGGATCCCTTGCCATGACTCAGTGGGAGCATCAGGCATAATTTGGCAGTGGCCTTGACCACAGCAGGGCTCAACTCGTGTGACATAGTCATAGCTAGCTCCCCTGGGTTGGTCTATCGTGGGGCAGCAGTGGAATTTTAAAAGAGCCAAAGGGCCAATCATCTCTAATTGGTTACTCATGATGTCATGTTACTGGAACCCTCTGACACAGTGACATAGCGCTAGACACTCTAAGGCATTGCATTGTGGGAAAATTAAAGTGATAGCTACTTGGGCCCTATAGGAGGCAGGAGCGGGCAGAGGTCCCAATAGGAAATGAACAGAGGCACAATGCCAACTGTCCGCCAGAGCCTGGCATTGCCCTGCTTTGACCAACATCTAGACATAGCAAATTGCTCCGAGAACTCCTTTATTGGACAACAGTTCTCTCTGGTTAATTCTGGCAGTGGCAGTCCAAAAAGCAAGCTGCTAAGCTCTACGCTTGTATAGAACAACAACAGTGTTTGACTATACATGTGTGCAGTTATCACTGTTGAGATTTAAGCTCCTAGAAACATCAGGGGGCATATCAAGCAGAATGAGGTGCCGGGTGTTATCATCCTATGAACATCTGGGGACTAGAGGATGAAAACCCCCTGCACTGTTCCATCATCTCTTTCCATGACGAGACTGTACGCTGCATTTTCTCTTACACCCTTTCAAACAGGGAAGCCTGCTTGAAGAGCCAAAGGGCCAATCAGGGAAGCCATTCAGGTCCCCAAGATGGTCCAGGTCTCTCTCTCTCTCTCTCTCTCTCCCTCCCCCCCCCTCTCTCTCACACACACACAAGCCGACAGGTGCTAGGAAGATACAGGACACCATTCCGAAGATCCTAAAAGAGTAGGAAGAAGAAAAGGCAGGACACAGAGGAACAATCCTAACTGTCCTCCCCACCCTCTAGCTCCCTAGTCCAGAGAGAAAGAAAGAGTATAAGATATAGGGGTTAGAATCTTGTATTTGAATTTGGGAGTATCAAATTCAAGAAACTCATAGGGTGACCTAGGGTAGGTTATACTCCCTGGACATCAGAGGCAAAGAGGCATACAATACAATAAAATAAATGTAATCTATGCTTTAAGTTTTGGTCAAGAGAGATGGGGGAGGGAAGGAGAACTTACTCTTTAAATATGAAAATTAAGCAAACACTGTTCCTCAAGCATATCTGTGGAAACATCTGCTTTCCTACCTGTGAAAACTATCTTACCTTTTCTAGCAAATGAGACCCACTCATATATATATATATATATATATATAGAGAGAGAGAGAGAGAGAGAGAGATTCCTGGAGGAGAAGTCCATCACAGGTTACAAACCATGATGGAGATGAGTAATCTCCAGGCTTAAAACCGGGGTACTTCAAGGACCAGATGCAGGGGAGTGGTATCCCGGACACATTTGGTGGGGGGATACAGGAAGCTGGACTAGATGGGCCTTTGGCCTGATCCAGCATGACTCTTCTTATGTTGTTATGGGGGAGAGAGAGAGAGAGAGAGAGAGAGAGAATGGACCTGCAACCTCACAATAATTTACGTTCACAGAAACCTACATGATGCTTTTGGAAGAATGATTCATAAGTATCCCAGAAGCAGACACAAGCATTCTGAAGCATGACTGTGTACACTGTACACATCTGTGCACACATGCACATGCACACACACACACACACACACACACACACACAAAGACTTCCTGAACGACCCAGGGAAGCCAGTTAGTCTGAACTCTCCTAGCTGTTTTCTCCTGCTTTAATTTTCATGGAGTCAGAAGCAGGAGATAAACAACGTCAGAAGCAGCCCAACCTGTACTTTTAAAATCGGGAGCAGGGTGGCATGAGATGATTTACAAGCGGCAGTACTGATGCCAGGTGGTTACTCCATTCTCCCCTTTACAGCTTTTGGTTCATGATCTACAGTTCATAAATTCTGGCACAAACATTTTCTTTCCTTGCCAAACATCACTCACAAAGGTCCCCAAGATACCAGTCACTTCTGTTGTAGAATACTCATGGAATGTCTGAATTCAGGGCTTCCGTGGAATCAAAATTACTTAAATGGAGCAGCAATGGTTTACTTGAAGTCAATGTCATTATTATTATTTTTTTGCAAAAGATGCATATTAAAACTCAAGGGGTTCACCAAGGACCTACATCTTGTCATCCGGTGAGATTTGCAAATTTAGAAAGTGAGCTTCAGTTTTGATGGCAATTCTATCTGTTCAAAACCACGCATGTGATAGACCAGAGGTGGTGAACCTTTGGCACTCCAGATTTTTCGGACCACAACTCCCAGAATTCCAAATCTATACTGCCAATGACAAAGGATTCTGGGAGTTGTGGTCCAAAAATCTGGTTCGCCACCACTGTGATAGACCATTACATGCCTGATTCCTCCCCCCCATTTGTACGAGAAGATCCTTACTATACCTTTGTATAATAAACAAGCATAGCTGTTTAGTATGCCTTTGTATAGTAAACATACTTCTTGTACACATCTTATACATTATATTGTGCTGCTTCGACAGTGCTTACTTAAGCAAAACACTTAGTTCAGAACCTGCTACTGTTATTATTGTCAAGGGGGACACCCATTAAGAAGAAATATCCCCAGAAATAATAGGAAGAGGGCTAATCCAGAATTTTTTCTCTGATAAGGTTTTGCAAAGGCAAGAGAGGTCTGGTATAGCAAAACATTCAAAAGGGACTGCCCGCCTACCCTTCTTAAAACTGTCCAGAAACAACAAGATACAAAAAAAGATGCACCAGTGGGACTGAAGAATTCTGAGCTCAGGAATTTAAACATTAAAAATGAACACAGCTTGCCAATCTTTCTGTGTAAGGATCCATTCCTAGGAGTCCTGTATGATTTCCAAAATAGAACGTGGTACAAGTTATCCCCCCAAACAAATGCACAAACATATTTGCTGCCTTGACAATGTAATTTAGAGCTGGGAAGAATCGTTTTGTTTTTGCTATAATTAAACAGTTGAGAATCCTCTATGCACTGCCCATTGCCCAGAAAACCTACCAATTGTTCCAGAATCTATTGCTGGACAAGAGTGGCACAGAAGCTAGCTTCAGGGTAGACAGTTTTAGAAGCATGGTTGTCAACCTTGGGTCCTTCAAACATTTGGGATGCCAAGTGCTACAAGCCCCAGCCCATGGCATGAGCTTCAAGGAACTGGGGTGCAAAACATCTGGAAGGCCAAATCAATGCTGTAAATCTGTGGTTGTCAACCTAGAACCCCCAGATGTTCTTGGAAGGTAACTCCCAAAAATCCTGGCCAGCACAGCTACTGGCGATGGCTTCTGAGAGTTTTAGTCCAAGAAGGTCTCTGAACACAAGGTTGAGAACCACTGATTTGGCGGACTCATCTGAGCAAGCCCAGTCAGATGGCGCAGGAGGAATCCAAAGCAATCACGTTGTGGTGGGAAATGAATGTGGCCTCATGCAGCCAAACAAGTCAAGGCCTTATACACACCCTACATAGCATATGCAATCCCACATAGATGGTTATCAGTATCCCATCACCTGTACATCCAGAGATTTATACACAGATGCTCCTTATTACAGCATTCAAATTTCTGATCACACACCCAAACATATACAGTCATTTATCCTTTGATTAAATCTTTACACCTAAACAAATGCACATCTCAAAACTGGGGCTGTCAACCAGTTTTGGCATTTGTCTGCTGATTAATCACTTGGCTTTTGATCAGTGGACTAATGATATTTCAATATGTTTTTGCAGTGCAAAAAAGGACAGGGGCCTTTCCTGAAGTGGCATCAAAAAGAACAGTTTCCTCTTACAAGTAAGCTCACTTACCAGCTAATAACCAAAAGCTACCACCCACTGTTAAAAAGGAAAGGTCTTTGTTTACATATGGTTTTCCCTACAGAATGCCACCCATTACTGTAATGCAGGGGAGCCAAAATGGCTTCAGAATCAGAGCACCTTCTGATCCCATCGGTGTTGTGGAAGATGATGATTTAAAAGAAAAACCAATCCCCCCCCCAATATGAGTGCTGCCAGCCCCAGTTGTCTTTTGGCTCTTACAGCTGGCAGGAAAGCCTCTAGTGGTTCCACCTTGCGATGGCGGTTACTTCACGTCTGTTTTGTCTCTATTAGTGTTGCACTTAGGAGCGGTACGAAAAAATGTTACTTCATGTCTGTTGTGCAACTATTGCAATTTGTCTCGACCACACCCCCGGAGCGGGTGCTAAGCGCAACAATACTGCACCGGGTGCTGGGGTTGGGTTTTCCCTTGTCACTCTGTGTTCCTGCTTTCTGTTACGAGACAAGACACTGTGTAGTAACGACTGTCATGCAACAAAACATTTGTTTCTTTCAGAAAGCCGTGTCTGGGTTTTGTTTTTTCTTTTGACTTTTCAGAAGCAAAATATCAAAAAAAAACAAAACCCTTTTTTAAAGCCCTCCCCCCTCCAATAAAGGAAAAAGGAAGCTAGACAAATTCAGTGTTTGTCACGGTACAAGACCGTGAGGTAACACTTGTCACGAGACAAGTTATCACGACCATGGGAACACTGCAACAGGGGCAAAACCACATGATCGTGACCAATGCTGTCACGGTACAAAACTAGTTGCAGAACAAAGAAGGACGTGAAGTAACTGCCAAAAACTACCTACTTGTTTTGGAGGTAAATTGAACAGAAAACTCATCTGCAGGAAGGAGGGGGCCATTGCACCCATACAGACCCTCTGGGAAGGTTTGAGTTTTTCAAGCACAAAAAAAAAAACCAAGGACCCACCAGGGAGACAAGTGTTAACCTCTGCTCAAAATGTAGGTTGACTGGTGTGCCAAAGAGGTCAGTGAGACCTTAATTAGAACTCTCACACGGCGTGTCACTATTGCCAACACATGTATGCATTTCTAGTTACATTCTCAAATAAATGTTCTTATGAACACATACTTCATTAAGGCCACCAACATATATATATATAAATTGGGTCAAGGATTTGTTCCTGTTGAGTTTCATTCTGTCTGTGACTGCCCTTACACACACACCTGGTTCTCTTTCTTTACTCTGCCGAGGATCTGCAGCTCCATTTTCACACACAGACAGGGAAACGTTTCAACTCGGGTTGCACTGAGGTTGTCTTATGTACCTCCCCCCTTTCCTACTTCTCTCACATAAATGCCAGATGCAACATGTTCTCACCTTAAAACCAAACTTCCCTGATCACCCCCAGCTCAAATCCAGTATATCTTCCCTGCCCGCCTCAAAATGGACCAAATTGCTACTTTCCACATTATGTTTCTGTACTCTCAGCACAAGGTGCCTGTCAGGGTTGTCTGTTTGTTTGTTTGTACTGATATTATCCCAGAGCCCGTTGGTCTTCTCTCTTGTAGAACAGGTGGCAAGACACGAGGTTGGCACGCTGGATTAATAGACCTTTCCCTTATCATTGGCATGGTGGTCAATGGGAACTTGAGGGACAATGAAGCTGAATGACATTGTGGCTCAGTCCAAGAGTATGTTTATGGAACAGAGAGAGCGACAGACCCGTGGCTGTTCTCTAAAGCCTTAAAATCCACATGGAAGGCATCAGTCCCAAGGGGAGCAATCACATTGTCCATCTGAAAACCCAACAAAAGCAGCAGAGTTCATTTATGCACAAAAGAGATGGAGCGATCCACCACCAACCAGTCTTACTCTTCATTAGAAGACTCCTCAAATGGTGTCAAAAAAGAGCAAAGATGGTGCGTGAAAGCAATGTTGTTATGTTAACGGATCTCTGCCTTCTGAAAGTCCTGGGAGACTGAGTGGCAACTGGGAGAAGAACGCCTGTCCCCTGGATCCATATCCAGTTCTAATTCAGGACCAGGAATGACTCCCTTATTGATCATTGGGGGAAGTGGGGACCCTCTTCTGTCTATTGTGCCGTCCACTGAATTTCTTCCAGCTGCTGCTCTGTTAGAAGCTACCTCTTCCTTTTCACCACCACCACCACCACCGTCGCCACCGCCACTGCCACCACCCCAGTCCCTCAAAGGCCTGGTCCTTCATCAGCCAAAGTAAGGGTTTTCGTTCTGGAAGTTGTAATCTGGGCAGACCTTCTGAACCAGCTTGTAGTCGATGCTGAAGAAAGAGATGAAAATGCAAATGACCTTGAAAGGCTTGGCGCACAGCCACGCGGCATGGCTCTGCGTGTGCTCGGTGAAGCAGATCTTGGAGGGGTCGTAGAGGCATGGCTTGTTCTTGCGCGCCCGGTTGGTCTTCTCGTACTCCACGTGGCAGTTGAAGGTCTTGGATTCCCTGGATTCAGCTAAGGTGGACTGCTGAGGATGGAGATGCTGCGGGTGGATTGGGGGAACCAAGACGTCAAACTCGACCACCTTTGTTGGTGGCACAATGCTCACCGAGACATTGCCCAGGCTGGAAGAGTTGTGCCGGAAGTACACACTGAAGGTGCCGTTAATGTGATCCACAATCTTGCCTGTCACCAACAGGCTAAATTTCAGGGTCTTGATGTTGAAATAGAAGTCCCCCCAGCCAAATATCTTCTTGGTACGGCCTGCCTTCATGGACGGCTTCCTCTTGGCTCGCTGGTTGAAGTGCTCCATGGCAGTCTGGTTCTTGCTCCAGTCCCACGGATTCAGGGCGCCACCATAAGGGTCCAGCTTGGCTTTCGCCGGCTCGCCGGAAAATATCCGAGCAGGACTGAGAGAGTGAGGTTTCAAAGCGGAGCTGTAGGGTCCCGTCTTCAAGATGTTTGCAGGACTCATCTCCAAATAGTTGAAGGTCTTGGTTACATGGCCCTCCACACACACAACCTGTCAGAGAGGTAGAGAAAAGTGGAATTTGAAGTTAAACCAGCCAGGTTATGTGATATAGAGCTCACTTGAACACTGCTCTAGTCATCTGGGTATCATTAGATCTCAAAAAGATATAGATGCCCACTAACCTGTAGTTTAATTTTTTCAGTTTTTTTTATTTTTTGCATCTGTTCTTATTTTGAATTGTTAAATGGTTTTGATTTATTGTATTTGTGCTCATTTGCTTATTGGTTCTTTTTATTATGATGAGTTGATTATTTGGTCTGATTGATTAGTTTTTATTTACTATTTTAAGTTGTTTAACCTGTTTTTGTATTTTTTATATGTATGTAAACCGCCCAGAGTAGCTTTTTGCTAGATGGTAGCAGTATATAAATCAAATCAAATCAATTAATTAAATTTAGTTTAGTTTTAAGCAACACCTTCCAAATGTGTTGGCCCACAGGTGGCATCATACATATCCCAATTGGGGATGATGGCCATTGTGGTCCAAGACATCTGCAGGCTACTATGCTGGGGAATGCTGGTTTACAGTGAATGGGCTGTACAATGGGTTGCCAACGACCCCAGCAGGAAAGTCCTGGTACTCTGCTGTTGACCTGAAATGATTGTGGATTTCAAAGCTTGGCATTGTGAGTCCACAATTCCATGACATGGAAGAATGAAGTTCAGCAGCTAAAAAAAGCTCACAACTGAGGTATATATACTGTACATCTTATTCACGTGACAACACACTTCATTTGTGCCTCATGGGGAGACTCCACCCTTATCCATCAGCCAAAACAGCTGTCATTTGTGAAATATCTACAACAAGCCAATGCTGTTTTAATTGGCAGACCACATCATGGCAGTGGTGGGACTTTGAGCACACAGTATATTATCTGGAAGTAAGAAAGCCTTGGTCCTCCAGGTTGTTTGGGCGACAGCCCCCACTGTTGGCATCCAGCATGGTCAACTGGCAATCCAAGACATCTCAAAGGCCAAACGTTCCCCAGACCTCATACTGTTTCCCCATATCCAAATTTCCACCAGACCCACCCTCCATGCTGTGAACAACTACCCACTGACTTATTTCTTGCCCCTGAGCTCAGATTTGAAGCAGGATCTTTCAAGATCCCACTCACAGCCTGATGCACTGTTCTAGCTCAGCTCAAAAGAGTCACAAGTGTAGGGATCATAGATGCACCGGCTACCAACCCAAGGTGTTCAGCGGACACATTTGTATGATGAGGCTACCCCAAGCCTACCAGATACTGCGAACAAACAACAAGTGGTGTGTCACTTCTGCTGGTGATAAGCATCTCTCAGAAGCATCTGGTCAGACTAGAAGAACCAAGTCTGAGCTAAATGAACCAATGGTTTGGCCCAATCTGGTGGTTGTAATTTGATGTACTCCGGAGCCCCTGCAGTCCACTAGCCAAGAATCGACCTTCTGTGCTTCTCAAGCCTTCTAAATCTCCTCTACCTTGTACAGTCACACAACCCAGCTCTGCTTATTTTCAAAACTCTCTCAACAGCTGCCTTCAGTTCAGGAAAATGTTCTTGCCAGCACAGCAGCTGGCTGACAGGCAGTGACGGATGGATGACATTCTTTTGCCATTGTTGGAGTGGCTTGATTCACCAGGCCTTCTGGTCGACCATCGCCTCACTGGACACGCAGAGTCCTCCCAGATGAGAGGTTTTGGAGGGTGACTCTGAACTAGTGTCACCAGAGGGGAACGTTACACTTTAGATATTGATTCACTCAAGGAACCATAAGTTTGAGTCAGAGAAGAGTTCGAAACTCTTTTTGGGGGAATACAACTCCCAGGATTCCCAATACACTGGCCATAAGGTTTCAGTCCACTGCTCCCTGAGTGAGCTACACAAGGTAGGGCATGGAGAATTCACATCTCCTTGATCAGCTTGGTTTTCAAAAGTATCTCGAGATGCAGCAAAAAGAGCTCATTCATAAGTAGGGGGTGCTGCCAATTACAGTCTTGCCACATGCACTTTTGGGGGGACATCACCATACTTTCCATTTATGAACAGAACTTATCGGAAATAAAAAAAAATGTAGAAGATTATAGCACAAAAATCTGGCATCAAGAGGATTCATGGTAGCGGTGAAAAAACTGATTGAAGCATCCCTGGGTTAAACCATAAAACGACTATGCCTAGCAAAACGGTGCCTTTGATTAGGGTGAGACCAGATGCCTGCAAATGTAGCATGCTGATGGCACCAGAAAAGGTTACTTTAACCGGAGTAATTTCCCTTAAAACAGCCCCCTGTCTACATAGAAACACTCCAGCCTGGCTCAAAATTGTAGCAGCCCTATAGCTGTGCCAAAACAAAAAAGTCCAGTGTAGGCATGAATCAGGATCAGGCTGGAACTCATATTCCTTGTGCACTGCATGATCACCAGGAAACAGATTGCACAAGAGGTCCAAATTCTGATCTGTTTCTCCATGTGATCACATACCGTATATACTTGAGTATAAGTCAACCCGAGTATACGTTGGGGCCCTAATTTAAACCCAAAAACTGGGAAAATTTATTGACTCAAGTATAAGCCTAGGGTGGGAAATGCAGCAGGGCCTGGCAACTCCTCCTTTGTGAGCTGGGTGTGTGTGTGATGTTTAAAATGACTTTTAGCCACCGAGGCAAGTGCTTGAGTTGGTGGCTAAAAGTCATTTTAAACATGGGGGTCAGGAGAAGTGGCGCACAATGTTTAAAATGACTTTTAGCCACCGACCCAAACTTGCCTCAGTGGCTAAAAGTATTGACCCGAATATAAGCCGAGGACCCCTTTTTTCAGTTCAAAATTAGGGCTGAGAAACTAGGCTTATATTCGAGTATATAGAGTACTTAGTCATTGGCCTGAACCTCAGCTGGTGTTTCTCAGCCTTCCTACACTTTAGGGTAAATGTTGGGTACTTTGTTTTTAAAAGGTGGAAAAGATAACGGCAAGAGTAGGGGTGGTGGTTATTCATGCATCAGTTGAACAGTAGACTCTTGTCTTCTGTATTAAGAGGTGATAAATGAAGAAGGTGATGTTAAACACATGTAAAGTTTCTGAGTAACTCCAGGCGGCTCTGCCACACCTGGAATCAGAGTTTTCTGGAGCTTTACGTCAAATAGCTTGTGGCTTCAAGAACTCTGACCTTAATTCAGATTTTCTGTACAAATAAAATACTTGAAAGGTAGTGTGGTATAGTGGCTAGTCTGATTCTCTAAAAATTAAGGGAATCCCTGGGTCTATTCCCTGGGTCATAAAACAGACTGAACAAGGGGAAGTCTCTCTCTTTCAGGCTGAATACATACAACCTGTCCTGATTATAAAGAGAACCACATTTGTCCCCTTGAGCTCCTTGGAGGAAAGGTGAGATGTAAATAAAATCAATAAAGAGATGTGTGCCAGGCCAGTAATCATCTAGCTCACCCTAACTCACTTCATTTGAAAAGTGTACCCATCCATTCTGAGTCTGAGGTTGGCAGAAGCCAGGTGAGCCTTTTCTCCATATGTCTCTTTACATGTCCTAGAACAGTGGTGGTGAATCTTCGGCACTCCAGAATATTTTGGACCAAAACTCCCAGAATTCCAAGCCTAGATTGCCAGTGACAAAGGACTGTGGGAGTTGTGGTCCAAAACATCAGGAGTGCCAAAGGTTCACGAACGCTGTCCTAAAATTCAAACGTTCGGCTCCTTCTTTTGCCCATGCAGGGGTATCCGATACCACTGATCCACTTAGCTATTTTCCCAAATCCCAATTTCTTTTTCCATATGATAAGAGTGATTAACCTCTCCCATCCTCCCTCCTTCAAGTTTCTCCCAGGGTGCGTCCTGTTGGGAAAAATAAATCCACACCTCTTTATTCTTTTTAACACCAGGTGTCTGTGGGGAGCATGGTCTGTGTGAGCAATTAAACTAAGAGGGTGTTTGTTTTTCCTCTAGGCCTGACAGCCATGGAGGTTTCCTTCCTTGCTCAGTAAAGGACAGCGTGGGACGCTAAGATTCGATCCTGACGACTAACCATTTGGCAGATGCAAGGAAGGAGGCCAGCAAATCCTGCCTCGGGCCAGGCTTCAGCTTGCCTGCGCACTTGACTTCTCACTGCTGGTGCGTATTCTGCTCCCTTTCTCCGGAAACAGCCCATTAGCACCTGATGCTTCCTCCCAAGAAGAGGAGTTGTGGGCTGTCATCAGCTTTGGTGTAGAAAATGTTGATGACAAGGAGCAGCAAGAGCATGAGTGAGTGGTAGGCCTCCGGCAGAGTTCTGGGGAACCTTGATGGATGCTACACAAACTTTCCTCACTCCCTCCTTCCCTCCCTCCTGTATTTCCCTCCACCACCAAAATAATAATAATAATAATAATAACTTGATTGCCCAGAATGCCTGGGGGGCATTCAGTACACTCGGGGAATTAAACCAGGCAGGGCCTTGTAGATTTCAGCCTTGCATCCCTCTGTGCAGAGCAGTCCAGGCAGCCATCCCCACATAAAAGAAGAGAGGGGAGGGCAACAGGGGAAGGGGAGGAGGGAATCAAGACCCAGGGCAGCCTGTGTGCCTGTTTCCAAACCACCCCCTCCGCTACTGATGCTTCCTGATTGACTGGTTCCAGACCGAATCCCCCAAGGCAGTCAACCGCACATAAGCAGCAGGGGAAAAAGAGCTACAGGCACAGCGCTGTTCACAGGTACAGGAGCCCACCAGGGTTGCTCATTAAAAGGCAGACAGGAGCAGTGCCAGTAGATGACGGAAGCCACAGGGAGAGCTACTGGCTTACAACACACACACACACACACACACACACACACACAATAATGATAGCCAGGAGAAGCAAGGGCCAAGGGCAACTCTTGGCGTAAACCTGGTCAAGTTGGCCTATTAGCAAACCTCTGCCCTCGTCTACACTTAAATAAATGACAGTTCCAGAGGTGAGGGCAGGCACTCCAAGCCCAAAAGTGGCATGCAATTAATTCCCCGTCCCTGAGAGCAAAGATGTAAGCACACAACTTTACGAAGAATAATATCATTTTTTTCCAGTACTGATATCAAAGTTGCTTTCATCATTACAAGGTGTCCGACTTAATGACCGATGGAGGAGGAATATCACCTGGTTCGTGTGCTCTCTCCTGTGGTTTGTGATGTTACAACAACACTACAAAGTCAATAGGAGAAGAACAGGTTTTGTACTCCACAGCCAACCGCTTGCCTCATTTAGATTTCCCCTCAAAAGGTCAAGAAACAGTAATTATAACAGTTACTTTTGAGCAGCAAGTTACTTTAAATAACGGTTCCCATAAGGATGACTGACTGGCTTTGGAGACATATAAATTTCAGCTGTAACTAATTCCTTTCAGAAATTAATGTACCTAAGTTGGTGTGTTCCTTTCTCTAAAGAATTAGCTACAGATCCTAGTTCTACTGGACTGGTGTGCTTTTAAATGAAACAGAGGCTGGGATTAAAACGGGCATCATAGAGCAAGGTTAGTACCAGAGAGCTGGGAGACAGCTAAAAGCTCAGTGGTCCCAAAGACAGAATGATTCACTTATGGCACACTCAAAGCCCTGCCTTTGCACCAACCTATATCATTTGATCCACACAAACTAAACATAGGTGCGTATGCACTAGAGACATACACTGGACCACGAACGGCTGGTCCAGGGTCTCATGCTGGTTCGTTTCTCGGCCAAACAGGTCTTTGGCACTTCAAAGCTGCGCATCCTCTGAGTTGCCTGCTGGAGGAGGTGGGGATTTGAAGCACCAAAGACACATGTTCAGGCAAGAAACAAACCAGCACGAATCACTGAACCATAGAAACAAAAACACCACTAAAAATAATTTAAAAATCCTGACATTTAAAGCAGACAAGGCTTTTTAAAGGATATGACTGGAGACAAAGGAACCATGAGGCTACCAGTTCATTTGTTTCATAGTCACACTACATTCTGCTCCCTCCACCCCCACATGAGCTCAGGGCAGTTCACCTGCTTCCCTTCTTCCTCAGCTGATTTTCATAACAACTCCTATGGTAGGCCAGGCTGATAGAGAGAGAGAGAGAGAGAGAGAGCATGTGTGACTGGCCCAGGATCACTTGAGCCATGAATTTCATGGCTCAAGTGAGTGTTAAGGGATTTGTACTGTATCTCTGAAGTTTCCATCCAGTAGTGTAACCACTGGCTAGATAGGCTGGGAGTAGAGATGGGCACGAATAAAAAAAATGGCATTTCGTTTGTCGTTTAGGGGGTCTGTTTTGTTTCGTTTCTGTTTTTCGTGAATTTTTGCAAAAAAATCATTTTTGTTTTCCTTCTTTTGTTACCATTTCGTTACCATTAATTTCAATTTTTTGTGATTTTTTTTTTTTTAGCATTTAAAGCAGATCACTTGTATTGCCGTAACGAAAATGAAACGCACGACAGAATTTCTGGTGTTTCTGTTCGTTTCGTTTCATTTTAGAGACAAAATTAGTTTGTCGTTTCGTTGCGTAACAAAACGAAAAACCGAAAATGGAAACGAAAAATTGTTCATTTCGTGCCCATCTCTAGCTGGGAGTTTGATTATCCACCAGGCTTCCAGGGAGGAGACTCAGCCTGTGTGTCCTTAGGAAAGCTGCACAATCCCAAGGCATCCCCAGGAGAAGGGAATGGGGAAACCACTTCTGAGTATTCACTACTTGGTAAACTATAAAACGGTCACCATGAGCCAGTATTGACTTAATGCAGTGGTTTTCAACCTGGGGGTCGGGACCGCTTTGGGGGTTGAACGACCATTTCACAGAGGTCACCATGACCCAGTGAAGAAACAGGCCCAAACGGCTTGGGTCTGGAGGAGGGGGGGAGGAAGGGGGAAAAAGAGTGAGTTACAGCTTGATAGGTTGGAGTGGATGTCAGTCAATGGCACCGGAGGCTGTGATTGGCTGAGGGTGCCTGTAGAGGGAAGTTCTGTATGGCACCAGCAGTGGCATCTTCCAAGCAGGTTAAGGGGTCACCACAACATGAGAAACTGTATTAAAAGGTCACGGCATTAGGAAGGTTGGGAACCACTGACTTAATGGCACATGATGCTCACTCACTGCTATACCCCACTTTCTCTCCCAGAAGGAGGTTGGAGCTCCCAGTCCTTTCCTCTAAGAATGGGAGGATCAACCCACTCCCAGCCATATTAATTGTGCATGTTCAGTAAGCAAGTCCTCTTCATCCTGTTCTCTGTATTTTCTTTAAAGCTTGCATGAAAGTTTTGACATAAGTTGCATTTATTCTTGCCCCTAATAGACATTTCAAAGAGCGTTTTGGAGCTGTGAACGAGGGGAGCGCAGAATTCAGAGGCATGTGTAGTAGCCCAAAAAGTGGAAGTGTCAATCTTCCTATTAATCCGAGGAACTGCAAATTGGATTTGTTTGCTGTTTAAAAAAATAATGCCAAGCAAACAAAATCCTCCAGCGATTCTCCCTCCTTTTCTCCTCCTCTGTCCTCCTCCTGTTCATTACCCTACAATCCTGCTTTAAATGTATTCTCCTGTTAAATCTGCTGCATGAATGAGCCTCATAAGAAAACTAACCTACGCGCCAGGTTGTTACGAGATGTGGTGCCACAATAAATTGCAGTGATGAATATATACCTCTCTATTATTATCAGTCTTAAAACCAGTAGCTCATGCCCTGTCCAAGAGGAAAGATGCATATCCATACCCAGAAGCAATAAGAGGCCAGTATCTAATTTCTGGAGAAAGCAAAGGGCTCACTTGAACTCTTGTGGGAGTCAACAGTCCATCTGTCACAAGCGTTCTGCTGCCACCTCAACCCATTTTGGGGGGAGGGGGAGGGGAAAATGACAGACTGTAGTTGTTTAACAATAAAGGAACAGTGCACGGCTTTGCAAATGTCCCTGATGGCTCCTGCAAATGATGGCTGACGACCAAACCCAACCACAGAATATACACATCCCAAACTCATCTTATTTCCCCATTCCTACTATCCTCTTCAGACCTTGTTCTCTTCCTTCCCCATCCTCCTCCTGTACTATCTTTTATCTCCTGCACAGCCACCATCACCATCATTTTGCCATCCCACCAACAGGGGAAGGTGGACCCAACCGCCATGATGGATGAGAGAACAGGAAGGCGCTCAAGTTTCTCCAAGACCGTTCATGTTTCTCGTTGATCACTTCAGATAGAGGTGTCCCCCTTGTTATTCTCCAGGTCTGGTTGGAATTCCCATTGTCCCTCATCCTTTGCCCCCCACTTTTTGTGTGTGCTGGGGCTGATGTGAGTTTCATCAGAAGGACCACAATTTATCTGGATTTGGATAAGGCCATCAGTAGTATATAGTACAGAGAAGGGCCACGGGAGCCTTTCTCCTCCAAATCAAACCATACCCCAAATTTGGAGAAATAACCTGAGTGGACAGCAGTTTACCACAGCCCTGTTTCCAAACCACGGAGCTGTCTTCACCTTGGTGTCTGGTTGGTGAAGGAGGTGCCACCACCATTTAAAAAGAACCAGCTCAGCCATTTGGGACGTCTTGGCAGCAATGTATGGCAACCCCTGCATTCTTTCTATTGACCTTATAGAATCAATCAAGACACGCCCCAGCCACCTAGTCAACTCACTTGACTACTTGAAGTCATTTCTAGAGCAGGATAGAGGAGGGTCTCCCTGCTGTACATTTCCAGACATACAGTCTGTATCTATGCCTTTTCGACAGTGGTTCCCAAACTTGTGTACCCAAAATCTCCTGCCCAGTAACTGGTGATTCTAAGTGGAACAGAAGGACAGGCACCAATGCAAGAGGGCATTCTCCAAACAAATTGCATCTCCTCAGATCCCTTCAAGCAAATGTACAGGACCTAGCACCCATGAGGTACAATTTACTACCCCTCCTCTCAGTGCCAGGGGGTAACAGCCAAGGGTTTAAAATGATGGCAATAGTAGCCCGAAACATTGATTTTTTGATCACTATTAAGAGAGCATCTCCAAATCTGGAGCCAGCTGGGGAGCCACAAATTCTCACTCTACCTATGGCAGGTTGAAAAATATCACCCACTTCATTCTGCAGGAGCAGGTGGGGCCACTGCATTGTTCTCTACCACCATCACCTCCCTCATCATGCACAGCAAAGCACACCTGGGGAGAGAAAAAGGAGGAAGGTGGGTAGTGGTGGCGGCGGCAGCAGCAGGTATAAAAAGATGGCCCTCCCCCCTCCCCCGTAGGGTGCTGAAGGTGAAGGCAATGGCAAGATGGGCTGCCAATCATGACTAGCTCTGAGTAGACCTTGGAACCAAGCCCTGTGGCAAGCAGCAAAATGGCCTGTTCCAGCCCAATCCACCACCAACTGGCATGAAGCCATTAATTCAGTGGTGTTCAAACTTCGGCCCTCCAGATGTTTTGGACCACAACTCCCACAGTCCTTTGTCATTGGCAACACAGGCTTGGAATTCTGGGAGTTGTGGCCCAAAACATCTGGAGGGCCAAGGTTTGGACACCCCTGCATTAGTTAGTTAGTTAGTTAGTTAGGTAGGTAGGTAGGTAGGTAGGTAGGTAGGTAAGAAGTATGTAGGTGGTCTCTTCTGGAGCAGCTTGGTGAAGGCTTAATAGGGTCACTTGTGGTGGAACACAAATCTCCACATCCAAATGGGACATCAAAACAAGTGACTCTATTTGTTCCAGTTTCTTCTGGTTATAATTTATGGTACAGGTATGATGAAGTAGTTAAAGAAGAGATCCACTCCATCAGTTTTTTAAAAAAACTAGTAACAAATTTCTTTTGTCTTTTCTCAAAGGATAGCTCTAGAAACTGCCTGCAGTCAGATCCATGGAATGACTAGCCCTCTGTTCCGTCAAGAAGCAGAGGAAATAATTCCAACAAGAAGTAGCCTTGACAGACAGGAAAAAGGCTTGCTTTTGGTCCATCCCAAGTGATCACAGATGCTGGAAATGGACCAAACCAAAGCAATCCTACCTGTACCAAAACAAGTAGAAGCCTCTGACAGGGGCTAAGAAAAGCGTAGAGCGTGGGTAGGAATAATTTGAGAGTGATTTAGTTTGCTCCAACCACATTGTCATGTGATTGCTGGAAAAGGAGTGAATCAATCCATCCCTGCAGATAACCAAACAAGAGGCTAAATGCCCATCTGATTGTACCCTAAGCTAGTGTGACGGGTGCCAAAGGTGGCATGTGGAGCCCTTTCTGTGGGCACGTGACATCATTCGCTCACAGCCATGGCATTTCCCCCTCTGCTCGTAGTACGCTGCTGTGCTCCATGCAGAAAGCAGGGCAAAGGGGAGGCAGCAGTTTGCAGGCTTGTTCGCTGTGGCCGTGGAAAATTCAAAAACATGCTCCTTGATCCTTGCTTTCCCGAATGGTAGCACCCGAACCATTTGTAACCCGGGGTACCACTGTATTCAGGTTAAATTGCCATATTGATACATTGCAAAAAATAAGTGGGTTCTGAATCACAGTTTGGGCACTCAGTCTCTAAAAGTTTTGCCATCACTGGCCTATATTGTGGTTGAACTTGCAGTCAGCGATCACACAGAGGCTGTGGATTGGTTTGGGAGTCCATTGTTCACACTCAAAGCAATGTGATTCATGTTCTAGCCCAACCAGACCATGGCGATGGTTATGAAGCAAGAGAAATTTCCATCTTTCCTTCTTGAAGAGGCATCTGAACATAATGTTTCAATTTGCCCTCGCTGCTTTCGTTCATTTGCCAAAAGCGGGCGCCACGCATTGCAGTTTTTTAAGAGCTCAGCTTCAAAAACAGCCGCCTTCTCTCCTCTTTCACTTCTCCGGGTGTGCTTACGCCGAGCTTTTTCAGTTGGCTTGAATTCTAAGGCGTTCATCCGCATCTCGAATTCTACAGGAGAACTGAGAGCCTTCTTTAGCAGCCCTGGGAGATGAGGCCCTTGTTAAAAGCATGCCCTGTCCTCTCTTTTCAGCACTTCCAACAAAGGGAACCCGCATATGCAGAAGATCCTTTGCTAACTGATTAATTAGTTCAGGCAGCCCAGGCAGAAATGCACTGCTACTGCACCAATTTTGTCTCAGCGTGAGCAAGGGGGTGGGGTGGTGGAGGGTGAGAAGGAAGGCTTTAAGGCACATCTGTACTGAAGGCCTTTGTCGGCGAACCTTCCCGGGGCAGACATCAGACGAACAACACAATCTTATCCATATTTACAGAGGTGTCCAGTAAGGAGCGCAAATGGCCCCCACGGGGTTCCGTTCCCTCCTCCCTGCAGCCCTGCTGATGAGCTAGCGTGTGTAGGATGGGGAATTAACTGCTCCCTGGCTTCTTTTATGCATCTGTTTATGCACACATGTCACCTTTCCACCATCCAGTTCAATTCAAGGTGGCTAACAATCGCATGAATGAAATGGTAAAAAGCATTTTTAAAAAAACTGATTGATTAAAAGAAACAACATGAAAAGCCATTTTAAAAAGGGAAAGGTACAAACAAGGCCAAACAGAAAGCAGCAGTAGCTGCTTAGATTCAAAGCTCTCTTTCACACGGTGACGGCTCATGGCCAAGGCCAGGGGGTGCCAGCTCACAGGATCTTGGTGTGATGTACCACTCATTCAGAAAGTGGGGTTGGTTTCCCCAAGTCCCCCACATGCAGAATATTTTTTTTTCTGGAAATAAAGACAGTCACCAGAAAATAACAAGGCCGTACAGGAACATGACCTCTAAATCCTTCTCTATTTCCAGCTTGAACAAGCTGAATCCTGTTGGGTTTTTGTGCAAAATAAAACACGGAGGCTGCAGCTCTTAATTAATCAGATGTGATGCTGGTCATGTGTCTGGCCATGTGCCCGGCATCCCTTCAATTAATCACAACTGACCACAGGAAAACTCCTGGGATGCACAACGTAGCAGAGTTAGCCTGACGTGTCTGAACTGCGACAGTGCAACAATGAAAAAGGCAGTGGAATTGTGTAAGCCACGATGTGTCCTGTTCGAATCACCACCACACTGAGGCATCCAATGCATCCAAGTAGCCATTTGATCATGTTTGAATGAGACGCTGAGCCACTTTTGGGGTGGAAAGGCCATCAAAGAAAAACAAAACAAAATGGGCCAGGTCAGTGCGAGTAAAAAAAAACCAACCTAAAAATAAAAAATAAAAACGCACCAACCCAGCCCCGGGCCAGCTGGTCAGTGCGAGTTAACAAAATTTAAAAAATCAAAAAGAAAAAGAAAAACGAAACAAATGAAAACCGAAACATTTTTTTTAAAAAAAATGTTTCATTTTAAACGAAACAAAAACAATTTTAAAAAAGGTAACGAAACATTTTGCCGTCTCATGCCCATCTCCACTGGCTACTTGCATGCATAATAACAATTATGGCATGTGTTTTCCAGTCAATTCTGACTAATGCCTGACTCTTCCCGGGGTTGTTGTTGTTGTTGTTGTTTAAAAAAGTTATAGAGTACTCAGAAGGAAGTAGTTGACCCTTCTTCCCTTCTAGCGCATGGCCACACAAGGCTGGCTGCACTGGCAGGAGCCAAGGGGGTGAATTGAATTTCCAACCTTTGGCCCTGCAGCCAGATACCTAAACCACAGAGGTATCTAGCCAGCCCTTGAATTGTCTAAGACAGGGGTGCCCAAACTTTTTGTAAGGAGGGCCAGATTTGGTGGCTGAGAATGTGTCAGGGGCCGGTTGCTCCGTAACCCTGCCACCCCACTGCAAGCCCCACCCACTGACCCCTTGCAACCCCACCCGCAGGAAGGAAGGTGCCTAGCTTCACAAGGTTCCCGGTGATGCTGGTGGCGGCGGCCTGCCCGCGCACCACCCCTGTGCGCGCGCCCAGCCCCACAAGCTTCCCGGCGGTGCTGGTGGCCCACCCCTGGCCCCCGGGTTGGACTTTGGGCAGGCCTGGTCTAAGATAAGCAAAGAAAGAAAGAAAGAAAAAGAAAACAAAGAAAACAAAAAGAAAACAAAAAATTGGATGTGTGGAGGGAAAATGTCTAAAAACCCAGACTGTCCCGGAATTTTTCCAGTTTTCGCTTTGTCGTACTCAAGTGACATCCAAGTTCAGCGGTCATCGGCACCAAGGGCAGCATCCATCCTGCCATCTGCTTTCCTGCTCAAAATGTAAACCCCTTTAAAAAAAAAAACTGGCGCTTGCTATCAGTTTCTTGTTTCTGTTTTTGACACCTTACACGCCATTTCTCTTCTTTCCACCTTTGTGCCCTCCTGCCAAAGCACTGTAGTGAAATGACTAATTGGCTAAAGCAAGATGTGACAAGCCTCCTCTGGAGAGCAACCCCCCTATTGCTCGCCACCTCCTGCTCCTTTCCCCGTCATCTGTAGGCTCGGAAGTTTGTTTTGATAGCCGAGGTGGCCATTTTGGTTGCGATCAATGACTGCGACCCTAACTGGGCTTTCAAGATAAACGAGATATTTAAGGTATGGTTTGACCAGTTCCGTTCCTCCAAGTCATCTTCTGTGGCCGAGCAGGGATCTGATCCCAGGTCTCCTGGATCCTCGTGTACTACTCTAACTACTACACCACACTGACTATCGGGGTGATTTATAGTGGGCCGTCTATCAAGAAGACTGAGCTTGGGGAGACACATGTTTGATTGTATCTGTATTTTACCTTTACATACTGGACTTTACAGTTTATGCTTTACCCTGGGCTTTCTTCCCTTGAAAATGAGGGTGTGTATGTGGCTCACCTCCTCCCCACTTTACAACAACCCTCTGAGGTAGATCAACCACACAGAAAGAGAACTCACCCAGTGAGTGCCCTGGCTCCATGACAGTCTTGAACCTGCACCTCCCAAGTCCACCCTTCTAATTTAGCCACAAAAAAACTTGTCCGAGGCATGAAAGGAACAGACAAACAGACAGAAAGATTGAGTGAGGGTAGGGTTTTTTTTGAGGGGGGGAGCAGGAGGAAACAGATGTCTTTCGCTGTAAAATACCCCAAGGTTTGTTTTCAGCAACTGATGGCATCACACTGGAAACCCTACTTTGAATGGCTTACTGTGGCCTAGCTAGGGAGAAACAGGAGCAGTCGCGGGGTGGGGGAATGATGCGAACTCGATTTGTCCAAGAAAACTAACCCATAGTAACAGAAACCAAACTGTGGGTGGACAGAAGTCAGACCAGGCCCTGTTGGTAGAACCCTGCGGATTTACTGAGCTGCAAGCTGCCTTGGGTCCGTTTCCAAGAAGAAAGGTGGGGTAAAGCATACTCTTAAATAAATAAATAAATAAATGGGGAGACAGGGCGTATGCCCTCAGGGCCGTGCTAGGAACAGTGTGCCAAAATAATATTTGTACTATTGGGAAAGGGACAGAATCTATGGGCGCTTTTACACAACCCCTAAAATCCGAGGCAAAGGGCTCCCAGATGCGGAGCTTAAAATTGTTTTCCCACCAGCTCCAGACTTTTTAAAAAATTAAGTACGACCACGCCTACCTAAGCGCGTCCCAGCGCATTTTCCAAATACCTGGTCTCCAAAGGTGAAAACTTTCTGATGCGGATGTAAAGCAGTGAGTGCCGGGCTGTCCTCGCCTTCTGTTTGTTTGATTTTTGCCCCCCGCCCCTTTAAGAGACTGGAATGCTTCCCGCAACAACTCCAACGGCGGAGTGGAGGTGAGCCTGCATTTTCTCTCTTTTTTTTTCTCCATCCCCTCACGCAGACAGGAGCAAGGGAGTGCGGAGGGGTGGGAACACAGGAAGAGCGACAAACCCCCAAGATCTCTGGTCCGAATTTAAGTAGCCAGCGGATCTTAGGGGTCGTGTAAAAGTGCCCTATATTTGCCTCCAGTGACTCAGACCCTAGATGTGGGTCTGTGGATTCATACTAGGTCAGTTACACCATTTCTGGGACTGCCCAACAGGATGGCAGGCTATTTCTCAGCATTTAAACCACCGCAAATCAAACTGCAAGTAGAGATGGGCATCAAATGAACCATGAGCCAAAACACTCGATGAGCCGGGCTGGTTCATGGTTCGTTTCACAAAAATTGGTTCGGGCATCCTGTTTTGCGGAAGCAAAAAAATTTGGCTAGTTCCCCCCCCCATTTGGCGCTTTTTCCCCCTTTGGCAAAGGCAGGGCGGCCCACTTTATCCACTATCCGTGTTGCCTCTGCCTACCTGCTCCTGCCACCTCCACTGCCACCAGTGCCATCCTCAGAGGAGGCAGGCTTGGTCTGCCGGCCAGGAGCCTGCCTCTGAGTCCCTGCATGCTCTTCCCTATCAGCTGGGTGATGGGTGGATACGCACAGGCAGTACCCCACTCCCGTTTCGCTGGCTGCTGCCACTGAGCACATGCACTTGTGGCAGCAGCAGAAGAGGCAAAGACAGCAGGAGCAGATAGCTCCCCCCTCCCCAGCCATGGACCAAAAACAAACAAGCCTCCAAACTTTTTCATTTTTCTGGGGGTTTGTGGTGGTTCATAGTTAGGCGAACCGTCGCGAACCACCATTTCCCCAGTTCATGGCCATCTCTAATTTGCAAGTTAAAACCACCAGGGAACTTGCTGCATGGGTGACTTGGTGCTGTTTTATATCTTGCCTCCAGTGTTCCTCACCTATAGAATGGAGCATGAATGGATTGCCTTTTATCCAGTTTATGCGGAGCTGTACTTCATATTTTGAAAGTTTTCTATTAGATTCACTACTCTACACCAAATGAAATACAGACCTGCAGCTGTATAAAGAGTGCATACTGTCTAGTTCCTAGAGTACAACTGTTAAATTGACTCCAGTTTTGCCCCTGACAGTTTGCAGGTGGTTCGGATGGGTACTTCTTGGAGGTAAGAAGGGGGGGGGGAGACCATCCTTGAAACTGGTTGTCTTTCAATCCCAGATTTGTGCACGCTGAACCCTAATCATGTCTTCAGGGAACTGAAGTGCTGGAAGAGACCTCTAGCTCTCTAACCAAGATCTTCCAGTGAATTCCCTGCTGAAAGGACCATCTAACCCAGTGGTGTCCAAACTTCGGCCCTCCAGATGTTTTGGATCACAACTCCCAGAATAATTCCAAGCCTCTATCACCAGTGACAAAGGTCTGTGGGAGTTGTGGTCCAAAACATCTGGAGGGCCAAAGTTTGGACACCACTGCTCTAACCATTATTTTAAAAACCCTTCAAACGAAGGAGAGTCCACCACTCTCTGAGACCCTCTGCAGTACTGCTGAGTAGCTCTTGATTTCAATTATTTCTTCTGAATATTTAAATGAATCCCTTCTCATAATTCAAACCTATGACTTTGGGTCCTACTCTTTGCAACTACAGAGAACAAGCATTCCCATGTTCCACAAGACATCCCTAGAAATAATTAAAGATAGTCTACAATTGCAGATGAACACAAAACAGAAAAATTGCATTTCTTTTTGTTGTTTTATTAATAATTCCTAAAGAAAATTACAACAAAACCAAATGACTAATTGACATCAGTGGCACAGTGGTTAAATGCCTTTAGTGTAGCTAAAATTGTGCTCGGGACTCTATAAAATGAGTACCCAGCTTGCTGGGGGGTGGGGATGTGTACCCTGCATAGTGTAATCAAACTGTAAACTGCCCAGAGATTCCTTGGGGCAATATATAAGCAGAACACTTTAAATGAAATAACTCCTTATACTCTATGGGTCCATCACCATGGGTCCTCATGGCACAACAATTTTGTCAGTAGCTTAAGAATTAAGACAACGGGTTAAAAAATTTAATTTGTGAACCAAGAAGTGGGACCTAGGAATGGATGATGTCCCAGTAAGATACAGTGGTCCATCTGGGAAGACATAGGCTATCAGATATATCAGTGCAGAAGATGATTTTATGGTGATTGGGAAAGATCCCATGCAAAAATCATATGAAATCAAGAGGATACAGTAAGATCCGGCTTCTTTTACACATAAACCTCTTTTATTTGAATTTAAAGAGAGAGAGGACTGGCTAGTGGTTATGTGCCTGATGGCCAGCCAATCCTCTCTCTTTAAATTTAAATAAAAAGTGTGTTGCTGTTTGATGATACACTATTGGTTCCCCATGGCAGCTGCCTCACTCTGCTTAATGGTAGGGCTGGCCCAGGAATGTATAACACATGCAAGGTAGTGAATTACTGGTATTTTGTTGTTAATACATCTTTATTCTCCTGATGTTGACACTTGGTTGTTATAGAACGAATGAATACAAGAAGCAAGACAAAATTTTCTTTGAGTAATAACAGGAGAGGTGGGATGTCAGGCACCAATAACAAAGATCTTAAAACATACGTATTCCTGTTTTTAGCTACAAAATATTGTGGGGTATAATTATGCCCGATGGCCCACCACCGGATACCCTAGTGTTCATATAAAATGCAGAAATGAACTCAGGCATGAACCAATTGTCACATGTGTGGCCACATAAGCATCTTTTTGATGTCATCAAAGAATGCTGCATTTTGTTTGTGCATTCGCAACTCACTTGATCATACTGTCAAAATAATATGAATATGGAGCAATCAAAAAGGGAACTAGCAGGAGCGTATCCACTCACACTATTGGATATAAATAACTATATTTATATCCATGTATGAGTGAACAGGTGGATTGTGGGTCAAGTAGAGCAGGGAACACATGCTTAATTCTAGAGATGTTTCCCCTGCTCTATCCATGAGCAGCCAGTGCCGGAAGACATGACCTGATTCTAAAAAAAGAAACTACCACATATATCAAAGATGGAGAGCCTTTGGCCGCCCAGATGTTTGAATCCTTCCTGCTATCAAACATGGGAAGCGTGTGATAAAACAGCGGCTCTCTAAACATCCTCGGGGCACCCCCTTCATTGCACTAATCCCCAATGTCAGCCATGTGCAGTTCTCCAGATGTGGCTGAGCTGCATCCCCCCCACCCCCACCCCCCACTGAGCCTGAGGTGCCACAAGCAGTAGGCTGGGAGTTGTAGTCCAGAACCAGAGCACTTTTGCAGTGACAGAGATGGGCACGAAACGCCAAAATGGTGTTTCATTTCGTTATTCTTTTTCTCCCCCATTACATTTAGTTAATATGAAACATTTTTTTAAAAAAATTCATTTTGTATTTCATTTCGTTTTGTTTTGTTTTGTTTTACTTTTTGTTTCTGCGCTGCTCCCAGTCTGGGTCGGCACTTTTAAAATTTATTTATTTATTTATTTGGGGGGGGGCCCTTTTCCCCCCACAGCTGATTGCCGCTGGCTTGGTACCAGCACCTCTCAAGCTTGCTACCCCAAAGCCGGGGTGTGTTATTTTTAATTTTAATTTTAATTTTTTTATTTTCCAATGCCAACCACTCGGCACCTGGGGCTGGGTTGGCACTGTTTTTATTTTATTTGTTTTTTCTTTAATTTCTGATGCCGACCATGCGGCTCCTGGGCCAGGTTGGTGTTTGGTGTTTTTTTTAAGTCCCCGAGCCTGGGTTTCCCCCCCCCTCCCTTCACAGCTGAGAAGCACTTGCTTCCCTGAGAGGCTGGGGTGGCACCATTTTTTTAAAAAAAATTCCAGCACTACCAAAGAGAAGGGACTGGTGCAGCGGGAAGGTAAGTGATGTGTTCCCAAATGAAAAATGAAGTGAATGAAACGGAAATTTCCGTTTTGTTTTGTTTCATTTTTCTTTGATAGGTTGGTTCGTTATTCGTTTTGTTAGTTAACGAAATGAATAATGAATAATGAAACAAATTAAAAATTCATTTTGTGCCCATCTCTAGTGACAAACCCCCAGACAAGCCGAAGGGCTGGACTCCGAGGAAGTGGTGGCCCGGCCTATATTGCATGAAGGTTTATCATTCATTGCTATATCCAAAACTTCCTTATATACCAAACAAATTACTTAAATGGAAATTATAACCTATTTTTTCTGTCCTTAACAATAATCAGATCACTATTGGTAACAAATTGGAACATAAGAACAGCCTTGCTGGAACAGGGCTACAGCCCATCCAGTCCAGCATTCTGGCTCACAAAGTGGCTCACCATTTGCTTCAGGGTATTTCCAAGCAGATGTCTTCACCTGCTTAAGATTCTCTGCAAATGGCATTGAGAGATATCCTGCCTCTCTCTCCAACCTGGAGGTTGTCCTTAGGCATCCATAATGATAGTCATTGATACCCCTGTTCTCCATGAACTTGTCCAATCCTTTCTTAAAGCTGTCAAGTCTGACAGCTGTCACCACTTCTTCTGGCAGGGAGTTCCACAGACCACTGATCCTCTGGATGAAAAAGTATTTCCTCTTATTTGTTTGAGATCTAGCAGCCAAAAGTTTCATGGAGTGCTAGTGTTGTGTGATAGGGAAAACAGTGTTTCCTTATCTACTTTTCCCACACCGTGTATGATTTTATAAACTTCAGTAGGTCACCTCTTAGATGCCGTCGTTCAAGAGTGAAGAGGCCCAGCCTTTGCAGCCTCAAATGGTAAGGAAGGTATTCCAGTCCCCTAATTTCTACCTTTTAGCTCCTTTATCATTATATTTGATTTTAATACTGAGACAGCAATTACAGTTACAATATGAATACTGAAACTTCAAATTAGCATATCTGAAGTTGATTTTTTAAAAGGTGATGAACACAGAAGTGTCAAGGGTTTTTTGTCCGGAAAGAATTGTGTGTGTGTGTGTGTGGAAAAGCGAAGTATTTCACTTGGTTGCCAGAGAGTCAATTATTTTAAATTGCTTGTGGAATTGATTTCATTTTTCTCTCCTTTCCTTCCTGCCTATCTCTGTATGTGTGTACATGTGTGTGTCCCTCTTCTGAAAGCTTAGAACAGAACTGCTTGTCGAGTCAAAATGTCTCAGGTCAATTTCTGCCCTTGGTCTCTTTCTCCGCTGTGTGTGTGTTTATCTCTCCCTTGCTCTCTCTCTCTCTCTCTCTCTCTCTCTCTCTCTGTGTGTGTGTGTGTGTGTGTGTGTGTGTTCATTAGTTCAACTGCAGGGAAACCTCTATTTTAATTTCGTTTTTCTGTCTGTCATTCTGTGCTAGAGCTATTCCAGATTGTAAGAAATAAATGCAGTGGCAAGTAGCTGTGAGAGGCAGCCAGTGTAATATTGAGCAACCATAGAACAAAACCACAAATGAAATAATTTTGAAAGTCCATGTAGCCCCCTCAACAAATATACAACACAGTTTAAAAGCAGATTAAAATTTCCAAGAGGATACACACATCAAGACAAAAATCACATTGCCATATGACTTTAAAATGTATTCAAAAACCCTATACCCAGTTTATTCCAACAATGTAACCATGCCCTTAGTAAAGCAAGGTTTGTTACTCATATTAATCCACTCTCCATTTTAAGCACTCTTGGGAACAAACTATTAGATACATGTACTGTATAAAGTGGTACCCCAATTTAAGAGCAGCGCAACTTAAGAGCAATTCGACTTAAGAATGGAAAACTGTTGCCATTTTAATTGCTGGTTTACAAATTTTAGATATGGTCCGCTCAACTTACTTTTTTTTCATTTTTTCAACTTCTTTTTCCAATTTTTTAGATAGGTACCCCGACTTAAGACTAGTTCGACTTAAGAGCATACATTCAGAACAGATTAAATTTGTAAGTTGAGGTACCACTGTATAGTATTAGATACAAACTACTAGATACAAATATTCTGGAGTAACTCATGAACAGAGGATATGTATGCCTGTTTATATCTTTTCATCCTTCTCCCAGTATCCAATTTCTATCATTCTGTTCAAAATTGTAACACATTATTTTTAAAAAGTTACTTTCCAGGCTCTGTTGCTTAGCGGAATTTCCGAGGTCCAGAAGTCATTTTCTACTTACAGTATTTTCCCATATATAAGACTATATGTTCATCTAAAATTGTTATACTAAAAATTGAGGGTCATCTTATACATGGAAGTAAGTCGAGGAGAGAGAGAGTGAGAGAGAAGGGCTTTGTACATCAAAACTAGAATTTTCACTATGGAAAGTGGCATGGAGCCAGCTGAGACTCGGAATTCTGCTATCTAAACATGCATCTGTTTTTCCAGATAACCCAACTCTTGGGAGCCAGGAGACTATGTTCAAAGCGCCTGACTCTTCCTCAGGATTTCTACAATGCAGTCAGTCACTCTAACTTAAAGAAGGGGGAAGAGCAAAGCTACTGATAATACCCTTAATTTGTAATAGATCACACAGGAGATAAGGAAGGAATTTCCCCCAAAAGTATGAGGGCCATGAGCACATTTGCGCATGTCCCTTGAAATGACAACACCCTGTGAGATGGTCCTTCCACTGCAGAAGCACCACTGGATTTTTTTCAAACACAAATGAAGAAGTAGATCACACAAGGCTTTTGAAGTAGTAGTAGATCACACAGGGCTTTTTATAATAACAGCAGCAAGAAATCAGGTTATTAATAAAAGCCAAGCATGCTGCTTATATACTCTCTGGGTGGTTTACAAGTAATGATGAAGGCTACCCATTGACCCCACCCCTATCCCAGGCAAGCTGGGTACTCATTTTACCGACCTAGGAAGAATGGAACGCTGAGTGAACCTTGAGCCAGCTACTTGGAACTGAACTGCAGGTCGTCAGCACAATCTTGGCTGCATTACAGCCGCTTAACCACTGTGCCACGAGGCTCTTAGTACACCTCAGCTAGGCAGCTGAAATGAAAACAATGGAGGAAAACCGAGAGTGAAAAGACCCATGTGAGAAGCTCAGTTTATTTATGATACTGAGAATAGTTAGCCGCAGAAGAACCACTGCAAGGAAATAGGGCCATGACTCCTGCATTTGCTCATCTAGGGTTGACTCCTCTAGCAAGTCCACTGTAAACATCATTAATTCCTCCACGCTGTCGTTGTGCCTCTGTTTTTATACCTGGGGGTGGGGGGGAGTTATATATATCCCTTCAGGAGGCAGTTTAGGACTGGGCAGCTACTGGGCCCGGAAATACCTACCCTGAAAACAGCCAGCCAGTTAATTTGATTTACTTTTCTTCAATGAGCTCCGTGGCGCAGTGGTTAAATGCCTGTACTGTAGGTAAAACTGTGCTCACGACCTGGGGGTCAATCCCAGGTAGCCGGGTCATGGTTGACTCAGCCTTCCATCCTTCCGAGGTCGGTAAAATGAGTACCCAGTTTGCTGGAGGGGGGCAAGGTGTAGCCTTAATGCTGTAATTAAAAAAAAAACCTGTAAAACCGCCCAGAGACTACTTGAAGTGGTATGGGGCGGTATATAAGCAGAACACTTTGCTCTGCATTTATTAATAGTGCAGATTTAACACATACAGAATAATAATAACGGAGTTGTGAATAATAATATCCAGGACGGTCAGTGGCAATTTTCTGATTGTAAAGTGTTCCATCCCAAAGTGCCAAAGGTGTCCTCGAGGCAAAACAAAGCCCCAGGAGGCAATGGAATATAAAAGAGTGGGTGGATAGGAAGTTTTAAAGTGAATTAAAATAAAGACTAGTGGTGCTGGGCGATGATATTGGTAGAGATGGGCATGAACCAAGGTTCAATGGTTCGATGGTTCGTTGCAGTTCAGCTGCACAGCTGTTCCCTGGGTGCCTGGCTTTCCTTGTCCTTGCCCCGCCTCCTCTTGTGGGCGCCCACTTAGAGGCAGCGCCTGCAGGAGGCGGAGCTCAGATTCTGGCACGAGCTGTGCAATTCAGGTGGCTTCCTATAGTATAAGAAACCTCTTCTTGGCTGGGACGTGTTAAGCCCTCAGTTGTTACCTCACTCTATTTTTTGTTTTATGGTTCACAACCTCACAGATAAGCATCTCTTAACAATGTAATGTGATCCCTTCTCAATTACCCATATTTTTTCTAGCTATAAGTCACACTCATATATAAGACGCCCCCACTTTTCCAACCCAAAATTACGGTTTCAAAACTGCACAGTTCTCTCCTGGGCTTACTTCCATGTATAAGTCAACCCTCAATTTTAGTCTAACAAATTTGGACAAAAATTATAGTCTTACACATGGAAAAATACAGTAATTGACAAATAAAAGTGTAGGGGTTTGCTAACAAAATCCTCATGAAATTCCTGTAGGGTTGCATAATTTGTACAGTAACCCTCCGCCGATCATGGGGGTTAGGGACCCACCCCACCCGCGATGCATGAAAATCCGCGATATGCAGAAGCGGGTGGGTGGCGGGGGTGGGGGCGGGGGCGCCTGTCAAGCCTTGGGGCAGCATGTGCATGCGGTGTTGTGAAATCTTACCTCCCACCGCCACCGCCGCCCCGAGGCTTCTTGGGGGATCCTGGTTGAACGGCGCGGAGCGACCTGATCGCTCCATGCTTCTGGCCGCGGAGCCCCGAGGCTCGGCGGCCAGAAGCGCCTTTGCAAGCGCACGCTGCTTTTCCCGACCTCCCGGGAGGTTGGGGCAAGCAGTGCGCAATCCCCCCTCCCTCAAGCCCTTTCCTGGTCCCGCAGTCCTGCGATATAGCGGGACCGTGGGACCGGAACTGCGAAAGGGCGGGGGACCACTGTATTAATGTTGTAAGATGTCCCCCAATTCCCTATTCTCAGTACCTGAATATGTCTTAATTGTACAGTGGAACCTTGTATAAAGCAATTAATTTGTTCAAAATGAAATTAGGTTAATACAAATTTCCCATAGGAATGCATTGAAAACAGAGTAATCCCTAATCGGGACCATTTTTATATTGTACAGATTCACCCCATAGACGATTCTGTTAAGCAAATTTCCCCTATCTCTGGAATTTTTTTATGTTGTACAGATTTTATGTTATACAAACTGTTTGTTATATGAGGGTCATATGAGGGTCCACTGTACTGGACTGTTATCCCTCATTCTGTAAGCCACCTTAGGTCCTTTTTCCAAGGAGAAAGGCGGGGTAAAAATACTCTAAAAATCTGCAACAGGATAAGAAATAGTGGTATAACTATCAACTCCTATTCTGGTACTTCTGCAACTGTTTTATACTTAATTCACTAGACATATTTATTTAGTTGTTTAATAGTGTCCTCAACAGTAATTTTTAATCAAAATTGATTTTTTTACCCTTAATTGCACCCATTGATTTTAGACGGACTAAGTCCTTCTGGGTTAATTTGCAATCTGAATCCAGAAAGTATTTCATCTGACTGAAGACTTCCTGAATCAATTAGGGCAATTAGAGTGGAACACACACACACACATTTTAAACATAAAAATGACTGCTGAAGATGATAGGTTACAACAGTTCTTCTGGTTCATTGGCGATTGAGTTTTGTAATGAAAATCTGTTCCTTCCTTACATAGACTTTAAATCTATCAGGAATGCTGTTCAAATTATACTTTGGCAGTACAATTTTTTCAGTGTTCTTTTTTTCACTGTTCTTCAGTTTTCTAATGTTGGACGTTAAGATTTCACAGTCAGTACCACAGTCCGCACCTGGTCTTGTTCTGGCAGAGAGAACACAGCTTCTCCGCCTCCTTCTTCCAATGACACAGTTTATTTAATGTCTCTATTGATGATCTGGTGATGTCCATATCTACTGCTGTCTGTACAATTGCTTGAAGCATATACTGTATTTCCAATAGATTGTTGATTTCCAATAACTCTGAGTTGTTTTATTGCTTCATTTTTGTCCCTGAAACCTAATTGTTCAACAACAACAAAATTCTGCTTTGTTCCCTGCTTTTCTGTTCTAGTGACCTATTTGTGTTGTTTGTGTATATGATCAATTTCCTCTCAGGTGCTTGCATAAAAGTTTTGAATTTAATCTTCATCAGTAGTTGAAGTATAGATATGGTTTTCCATGGAATCTTGATTGATATTATTCAGACTTTGCATTATAGCCCTTAACTACCTGGCTACATCTTGCCTCAGTATTAGAGCAACTCCATTTATTCTGGATTTTTCATTCCTCAAGTTAAAACTTTCTAGCTATCTTACTGAATATATTCCAGTCCAATTGCAAGCTACAGTACTTTAGTTCACTGACACCAAGCACTGCAATGTTAAATGTTCCATTTGTTGCTTTATATTTTCCAGTTTCACATTCCATGTTCCAATTGTATATGTTGTGCAGCAATGGACTTTCCTTTCACTCTTGTGCACATCATCCACTAAATATCCTTTCAGTTTTAACCTCATTGTGTCATTAGTAACAGAGCCATTTGACTTGTCCCTTGCTTTTCCTCCATGTTTTCTGACTTATGAGTCTGATCTTCGAGCACTCTTATGTTTTATTTTAGATTCACATGGTGGGAATTTACTATTGCCACCTTCTGCACAGTTGCACATTTCATTACTGGTGGCTGAATTTGTTGATTGACCTCAGTGGAAAACTTGGAATGAACTATTTAAGTCCCAGTGCTAGACTCCTCCCCTCTTTTAGTCAAAGCAAGAGAATTATGCATGGACTAAAAGAGGGTCGGAGTTCATTCCAAGTTTTCCACTGAGGTCAATCAACAAATTCAGCCACCAGTAATGAAATGTGGAAGATCTAGCATAGAAAGATCATCATTTATACCTACCTATGATAAGCAAGCTGCCTAGGTGCCCTAAGCACATCCGGTCTCACCAGATTTCGGAAGCTAAGCAGGGTCGGCCCTGGTTAGTACTTGGATGGGAGAGCGCCTCGAGCGCTGTAGGCTCGAGTAAGAACTGGCAAGCCACTCCAGTATTCCTGCAAAGAAAACTCCATGGACATGGGGTCACAAAGAGTCGGTCACAACTGTAATGATACAACACACACACATGATAAGCAAACTCTTTTAAAATGCTAGCTTAACATGTATTTTTCTTCTCCTACACCAAGCAAAATCAGAAAGGGGGAGGGGAGTAAATTAGGGGCTGGGCCTTTTATTTTCTGAAAAGGTCTTCTTACATATTTTAAGAAGACTACAGGAGAGCCACACTTTGCTTAAAAGAGGGGAGCGTTGGGATAGTAGCAATCTTGCATATATTAACCCTGGGTATCAGTGGGAGAGGAGCTTTACAAACAGCCTAATGTGATTGTCCTTTGTCAGCAACTGGATTAGTAAAGCTCTTTTTCCACCTCTGGTATTTGAGGCAAACTTCCTCTCCCTCTTCCTGTTTGTTGTTCGTCCCATTGTTTTGTTGATAGTTTTCTTTTTCCTCTTTGACCATTCTCCAAGCAGCAAGCATGGAGGGTTTTCCACATGGCAGAGACTCATTTTTCTTCTTCTTCTGACTGTAACTACTGATGGTCACTGTAAGTAAAGATATACCTTTTCCTACTTTAAATGCTTCTAGGGTGATTTTTACATATAAAGTGCTAGTTTGTGTGCAAAACAAATCAAGGAGGTGGATGGCGGCACTGATGAAACTGAGCTGATGTCTCCACATTTTTATGTAGCTTCCCCCCACCCCCACTGCCTCCTACTTGTTCAATGAAAAAGAATGACCAAAATCCACCAGTCAGGAGGAAGCCGCAAGTGGGACTTGTGGATTTCATCAATTTCCTTCCCTCACCAACTGATTAGATCACAGGTGGGAGCTGTAAACCTTTCCAGCCCAGCTCTTTCGCCTTGCCGTAGCAGGGAGTCATAAAAAATATGGAGACTACTAAAAACACCAAGGGTTAAGCAGTACCTAGCTTATTCATCACCACCTTACCCCACAGACCATTTATCAATCTCAATGTATACTGCTCTGTCTGGCTCCTTCCTCCCCTTCCCCCTCCCTCCCTTCAAGCCAGCCACTGGCAACACGGGCTTCCATTCTCTACCTTGGCCTCTTCCTTTCCCATCTATCATCTGAAGGTGTCTGGCTACAGTAACTCTCCACTCTCCCTATCCATCACGCAGGCCCTTGTGCTCTGATGCAACGCCTCTCCCCACCACATCTTCCTCCTCCTCTTCCTCCTCCAGTTGCTGTTCGGTCCTTACATTTCAGTGCTTGTTTCTCCGCCGCGCTCTGGCGGCTTTTGATCATCGTGTCGGCCCATGTCAGGCTCGTCAATCATTGTCACCTGCTGTCGCATCAGTTCTCCCCCCCTCCTTTTTTTAAATCTCTAGGTTTGGCCACGGACAACTCGTCATCTTAAAAACTGATGCGTTTGGGGTTTTCGGAAGCAGAAAGGTGGCAGAAAAGCCGGCTTGCCAGTGGACCGAGACTGGGAGCCTGTGAGGTTCGGCAGCAGCATCAATTCTAATTTGCTCTCTGACTAGAGCCCTAGATTTATACTCCCCACCGGGTCTCGATTGATACTCCCCATCGACAGGAAGTCTAGTTAGACTGACCTCTGGCCTACCCAGGTTTGAACTAGCATTTACTTTCCGACTTCGAGGTTTTCCTGATTGTCCTCAGGCAAACAAGACATTTATGATTGTTGGAACAATTATGGCTGCCTTTTCTAATCATCAGAGCGCTCGACGTTTGCCTATCATCTGGCTGTAAAATGCAGCTGGGCTCAACTAACTATCTCCAATGCTGAACAGCGGGGAGGCGGGGGTTAATCTAGGCACTTTGAAACAACTACAAATAAACTTGCCAGATCAAAGGGCAAGATTGGGGGCGTGCCTCTGTGATGTCACAGAGGTGGGGCAAGCAAAGGTTGGGCTGGTGGAGGCTCTCAAGGTTGCCACTACCGCACTTCCTTCAGCAGCCACTTTTTATTTTGCATCGCCTTATCTCCTCCCGCGGTCACGTGGTCACTACAGCGGTTCGGCAGTCCGCATGTTAGCGGTTGCTTAGCAATCGACTTCCCTGTTTGCACTTGGCTAAACTGCTTTAAACTACAACAGGGAAACGGCCGAAATGGGGGGCGGGCGGGGGGGACCGAAAAAAGGCATTGTAGTATGTCCGCAAATACAACCAATTTGCTTTAAAAGGGGGTGCAGGAACCGATTTTAAAAAAACACCACCCCCAGTGGTTGTCGCAAGAAAAACCGACACAGCGGTCAAAAATGGCCATGGCCAAGGGGGCTCTTCAGAAAAAGCGATTTGAAAAGTGGACAGTGATTTTTAAGGTGATTTGCCTTTAAGGAAAAGGTGTTTCAAATCTAAAGTGTGGTAGCAGCTGTGCCACTGCTGGTATGACTTGTACAACAAGAAGGATCCTAAGTCATGAGGCAGGTCCTCCACTCTCTGCCCTGCTCCAAATGGCACAATATATCCAACACCAGCACACTGGTGAGGGGGATGTGTGGAGCATTTGGAGCAACACAGAGATGCACAGAGCCCTGCACACTCAGTCAATATGGCCTTGCATAAGTTGCAGCTGTGTGTGTGTGTGTGTGTCAGGGCTCCGCAGCCTTTAATGCGACATCTCACACACAAGTCAAAGCTTCCGGCTCCTATTCAGAGATTTGTCGCCCTGTCTAGAGAGCCAGAGAAACGTGGCAATTCTCTGAGAATCCAACGAATGCCCTGAGACATGACAACCCTAGAAAACAAAGGAGTGCGTGAAAGTAATGACTAGCATGCTGATGTGCTCCAGATGGAATAAGGTTGCAGGGAAAAGTGGTAGTGGGGAGGTTCTCTCCTCTGTAGCTCAGGAAACAGATTTTCCAAGAATAGCAATCTTCCGAACTGCTTCAGTCCAAAAAGAGTATCTGTTAGGGAGTAACAAGGCAGTGGGCACACCTCTAGTCATTTGAAAAAGGCAACCACAAGGAAGAACTGGCCATTTCTAGCCCCAGGGAAACAGGAGGGGTATCTGAGTGCCCTGATTAGAGATGACGTAAGCTATATAGTCTTAACAGGTCCAGAAAGGGGCAGGCTGGGGTAAGCCGAGCTAGGGTTTCCTGTAGGAGAACAATGCCAATCCCCCCTCAGAAGAGTCCTCTCGTGAGGATGGAAGCAGAGGTGCCAGAACTGGAATTGGATAGACCCTGAAGCCTCAGACAGCCAGGAAGCTGAGCCTGTGGCAGACAAGGGTTTCAGAATCTGAGCGCCAAGAGAAGATTGGGCCTCCCCACCTAGCTGGCCCACAAGAGCAACACCCCCTAAAGATGCAAGCCTGGAAAGAAGCTACTACGGTAGAGTGCCAGGGTGCAGCAGAGTGTTGGGTGGAGCCCATGAGACCAGTAGTAAGAACCCACCATGTAAAGTCTTTTGCTTGCTGTAAGTAACAATTCACTTTGTTCCACACCTGTCCAGTTTTGCACCCAGACCCTATGGTTGCCAGGTCGCCATCCTCAGACTGCAGGACTACAACTCACAGTCTCTCCTTGCTTGCCCGTGGCACCCTGGACTGGTTTGATCCTGGTCTGCGTTTCTAATAAGACTGCCTTTGCATAACATTCAGCAGCCTATCCACCTGGTGTAGGCACATGGAGGGGGTGGTGACACAACGGCCCTTGAACAGCAAAACTCCGGTTTTAATGCCACTTGCCAATAGTTATAAGAGGCCCATGCTTCAGCCCTACTGCAGTTTTCCCGTATCAGAATGACCTACATCAGGCCTGCCCAACAGGTAGACAGGGGGCTACCAGTAGCCCCTTAAGGATTAAAAAGTAGCCTGCCAGCCATCAACTAAAAAGGGGGATAAGTTCTCCACCTCTACCTCCCCCACCCCAAGGACCACCACTGCCCCAGCAAAGCTCTGGGTCTGCCAGCCCACTGTCTCAGCTGAGCGGGGCAGTTCAAGGGCCATGGCACAGTCCCCTGCTCTCCCTACCGGCCAGATGATCGGCGTGCCACTGTCTCATGACCAGTTGAGTTGTTGGTGCAGAGCGGAGGAAAGGGAGTGGAGGGGACAGCAAGGGGCAGGGTCATGGGCGTGCCCACCTTCTTTGCGTGCATGGTCAGTCTTACCATAGGAATGCATTGAAATTTGTTCCCTCCAGAAAGAATTAATTGATTTTCAATGTGTTCCTATGGGAAACCGTTACAAATGTTTTTACTTATGAGCATATGCTCGGAACAGATAAAATTCACAAGCAGAGGTTTTAGTGTAGTAGTCCTCAGGCAGTTTGGGCCGAAAAAAGTAGACCTCGGCCTGTTCAGAGTTGGACAGCCCTGACCTACATTGATGTCTACAGACACATAAGAATGATGATTGCTTCTACCAGTGAACGACACTATTGGAAGAGGAAATCGAGTCTGGGAGAGGTGAGTGCCACTGCCCCCTCTGCTGATACATATTGCGTCTCTCCCCGGTAGCAGCCTTAGTTAGAGGCTGCTTCGAGTTACAATCCTCAATAGGCAAAACCCTTCCTGACTGCGGCAGTTTAAACTAAAGGGCACTCGAGTCACTAGAATTGCCTAAACTGGCTCTTTAAAATTAATTGTTTCTAGAGTCATCAGAAACTAACTAAATTGGCTCTTTCCCTCTAGCTACTCCGGCTTTATTGAATCCAGCCCTTTAATTACTCCTTTTCCATTTTTAGCCAGAGTCACACCAACTTTTATTTGCCATTTTAAAATTTTGTAGCAAGGGCTGTTGCGTTTTAGTGAGAAAAACAAAAAAAGGCACATGTGCAAAACATGTGGGATTTAAGGGGAACTTTTGGCTCGGAAAGGGCCGCACAGCAGCGACATCATAGGCAGGCATAAGGCCCACTCAGTGTGGGAAAGTAGGTTGTAATTAACAGTGGCAGCAACTGTTTTACGAACTGTTCTCGCTAGCAGCACCAGTTACGTTAGGCCAGTCTTCCTCAATGAATTAGCACTGCAGTTACGTGTATAGACTGTGGTTAACATTTACACAGCAAACTGCTTTGAGAGGGCTTGTCATACATTACAGGATAGAAATAAGAGGAGGAATTAAAATGGTATTTCCATAGGAGCTACCCTAATTAGCTCCTATAGAAATATAATTAGCACCCTTCCCCAACTAATAGGCAAATGAGAATGAAATTGCTCCTTTGTTTTCATAGTTCCCTACATAGTTCCCTACATTTCGTAGTTCCCTACATTCCTAATAGTGGTGTGTTAAAGATTTGCACTAAAACCAGGAAGGGAGCCTTTGGCCCTCCAGATGTTTTGGACAGCAACTCCCAGAATTCCAGGGTTATATTGCCAGTGATAAAAGACTTTGGGAGTTGTGGTCCAGAGCATCTGGAGGGCCAAAGGTTCCCTGCCCTTGCACTAAAACCGTATCTTAGGGGGGAGTAATGTAGGAAAAATACCATTTCTAAGTGGGAGGGTACTTGCACAAAGGAAACATGAAGGTAGGGGGAACTGCACATAGAAGTGAAGTATAAATGTTCACATACACAAAGATGCATAGAATGTTTCTGTGCAGACTTAACAAAAATTACACTGATGTAATTTTTGCAAGGAAAAAAAAACTTTGCAAGGAAAATTTGCCAACTTCACTGAAAGCAAAGCAAGCATGTTGATCCATTCACTAGACTAGATTATATAAATAGATCATAGAATAATCACCACAAGCTAAAGGCTATATCCAGGTATTTGCACCAATTACAACAGACCCTTTGAATGAGTGGAACATATAAATGCTTTGGTTTACAGTACCAAACACCCATTGTTTCAAAGGGTGGGCTCCAACTGGGCTAACAGGAAGCATTTAGCCCCAGGTCTTTGCAATAAATCCACACAAGGAAAACACTATGCTACAAAGGCTTGGGAGTGAATGTGTCTGCATTTCCTAAAATAACCCCAGTGTACAAACAGTGTAAATTATGGGGGAGGGGGGAGGGGGAGGAGGGACAGGTTAATTCATTATAATACTAAGGTAAACCAAGTCATTCTTGGTAATCTACATCAGGGCAGTCCAACTTTGAACAGGCTGAGGTCTACTTTTTCTGGCCCTAAGTGCATGAGGGTGACTACACTAATACCTCTGCTTATGAATTTTATCCACTGCAAGCACATGCTCGTAAGTAGACATGGGCACGACTCAGTGAAATTTCCGTTTCCGTTTCCGTTTTCCGTTTCTGTTACGTAATGGAAACGGTAACGATAATTAAGCCGTCAGAACTCGAACTCGAACCGAAAAAAGAAAAATTTGGTTGGGTTTTTCGTTTTCGTTTGTGGCATCGTGGTGATCGCGCAATGCGAAGCACAGAAAAAGTTTTTAAAAGTTTTTTTTAAAAAACCCGACTCCCAGCCAAAAAAAGCAGGCGAAAATATGCCTGCCTGAGGCTTTGCCACCTACCAGAGGGGTGGTTTCTGGGGGGTCCCTGGCCTTTCCCCCCTCTTCTCCTGTTCTGGTCTGCTTGCACCAGGCTGGGGGGGCGATCATCCTTGTCGTCTCCTCCTGCCATGCGGTGGGGGGGATCCAAAATGGCGACCTCAATTTTTCTTTTGAAATCGTGGTCAAAAAACACACCAAATCACCACAGAAACATGTGAAATTTATTTATTTTAAATGCCTGAATTTTAATAGTAGCAGCAGTGGGTTTTTTATAGCAATAAAATGTCGCATTGATTTTATTTTATTTTATTTTTTATTTTTTTAGACCTGCCCATTTGGGCTGGGCATGGGATGGGACCATGCAAATTTTTTGAACCATTCCACCAATGGCATGGCCAGGTTTTGACTGACACTTCTGGATGTGCCAGAGGGCATAAAAAGCCGAGGCACCTTCCAAAAGTCGCAGAGTTGTAAGTAAAAAAAAAATTGTAAATAGAGCAGCGGTTTCCCATAGGAATGCATTGAAATCCATTCCCTCCAGAACGGATTAACTGATTTTTCAATGTATTCCTATGGGAAGGCTGCCCATGCACATGCTTCCCTTGCACCAACTCGATCATCTGGCCAGTTGTGGGGATCAGGGGACCACACCATGGCCCTTGAACTGCCCCCCTTGGCTGAGACAGTGGACTGGCAGACCCAGAACTTTGCTGGGGCAGTGGTGGTCCTTGGAATGGGGGAGGGAGGGGTAGAAAACTTGTCCCCTCACTTTTTTTATTGGTGGCTGGCGGGCTACTTTTGAACTCTTCGTGGACTAACGGTAGCCCGCGGTCTACCTGTTGTGCAGGCCTGCTCTACAGAAAAGCTGAGGGCAGTTGAGTGCTTTGCTGAAGACCACTTAGTTTATGCTTCCAGAATTTGGTATCCCCATAACATTCTTCCTGCTTCTGTTATCAGTGCCAGCAAATGGCCAGTCCCCAAGGTAATGCGGATCGTAGTCTAAAACCTCTGGAAGGCCAAGGACTGAAAAAAAGGCCAACTTAGTGGCTTGTGACTATAGTGGTGTTCAAACCAAGGGTATTTTTTGTCGTTAAGTGCTATAGTATTTACTATTGCACTACACCCACTCTTGTGAATAAAGTAGAACCATTCAGCACAGATGCTCTGTCTCAACTGGTAGACAAGAAGTGGGATCTTCATGGGCCATGGTAGCCCACCTTGGGTCCCCAGATGTTACATAAGAACATAAGAACATAAGAAGAGCCATGCTGGATCAGGCCAAAAGCCAATCTAGTCCAGCTTCCTGTATTTCACAGCGGCCCCACCAGATGCGTTTGGGAGCGCATGAGACTAGATATCTGTCTCCAGATACCACTCCCCTGCATCTGGCCCTTGAAGTACCCTGGTTTCTCCATCATGGTTTGTAACCTGTGATGGACTTTTCCTCCAGGAATCTGTCCAATCCCCTTTTGAAGGCATCCAGGCCAGATGCCATCACCACATCCTGTGGCAGGGAGTTCCATAGACTTACAACGCGCTGGGTGAAAAAATATTTTCTTTTGTCAGTTCTTACTCTCCCAGCCCTCAATTTGAGTGTATGTCCCCTAGTTCTGGTATTTTGGGAGAGAGAGAAGAGCTTCCCTCTATCCACTTTACTCATAATCATATCCCCCCTCAAGCGCCTTTCTTGGACTGCAACTCCCAGGAGCCGTGGCCAGTAGCTGCGCTGGCTAGGATTATATCTGGGGACCTAAGTTGAGAACCATGGTTCTAGAGCTGTTTTATGGCCCCATTGTATTGGGAGATACAACAGAAAAGAAACTGACAGTCGTTTGGTGCCCGGAAAAGCAATGTTCAAATGAAGGAGGGAGACAGGTGCTTCCTTGATCCAAATCCTTAATTACAGTGGCAGCCACAAACCGAGAGAGACTGTACCAACTACAGTGGTACTTTGTATAAAGGAATTAATTCGATCCAAATGAAATTGTGTTAAGCAAAATTTCCTTGATACAAATTTCCCATAGGAATGCGTTGAAAATGGAGTAATCCCTAATCGGGACCATTTTTATGTTGTACGGATTCGCCCCATAGGCGATTATGTTAAGCAAATTTTTATGTTATACAAACCGTTTGTTATATGATGGTCCACTGTATTCTGATTGCTGTCAATTCTAACCCAGGGAGGACAAAGAATCATACAGGGACCCTGTGGGCAAACTCCTCGGTGAGTGGGTAGATTTGTTTTTGGCCAGCAGGAATCTTTTATAACTCAATAAATGTATCTCTCACAGCATCCTCCCAGAATATCTAAGTGCCTTAAGGGCTCTATTATTTGTTTGTGTACCTGACACAATCAGCCCATGAACATCACTTGGCAGTTCATGAACTGCCCATCACTTGGCAGTTCATGGGCCTTAACCAGCAAACGAAGCCTGCCATTCGGTCCCAGGTATCCTGTGTTGTTCAAGCAGGAGTTTGTTTTTAGCCCAGCCAATCTCTTTGCAGGTGGCTTGAGGAGAGAGGGGCGAATGGCAAGAAACACAGACTGTGCCACCCATATGTTTACTGGTATATCTACATACACACCGATATACTCTCCCCCCCCCCCCCGCCATTCCAGGCAGAATGCCAGTGGCAATTTCATCCTTAACCAGCTATGGTTTCACTGGCAACAGCCGCTGAATAGCAGGGGAAGAAGGAAGGGTCATAATAACTCTCTATCATCAAGGGGTTCTGCCCCAAATGGTCCTTTCTAGCTTTTCTTCTTCTTCTGGCCGTCAACCACTGCTTTAATCTCCGTTGTCTGTCTGATACTCTCTAACACACACACACACACACACACACACACACACACACACCACTTTCTAGCAATGTCTCCTAACTATCTGGTCTCAGTCTGTGTGAGATTCTTTCCCGCCTGGTGTTGGTCCACACCACGACCTGATGAGGTGCACAAGGCAAACTAACAGCAAGGAGCCATTTTTCTGGCACACGGCCTGACTTGGGAGGTATAATTTGTTAGGTGCTTCTGCAGGTGAGTCAGGATTTTAAAAGGAGGGAGCATTCGGAGGGAAAGTAGGTAATACACATTGGCAGCACCCTGTATCAAGCTCCACCGTGTTCTCTTCTTTCTCTAATTACTTTGGGGTGTGACATATCTTAGAAAAGTTGTTTGTTTGTGGGGTGGGGTGGGGTGGGGTTGGGTGGAGGAAGAGTTCATGGACAGCGGACAAGAATGTTATCCCTTCTGAGCCTGGGAATATAAGAAAATATCCTGTGTAAACAGAGCATGAAGGCAGATATACTCATTTCGTTAGCTTGGGCCCAGCACTCTAATATGTCAAGGTCATTTTTGGATTTTTATCCTATCCTCTAGGGAATTAGAGAGGTGTGGCGGCTCAGTGGGCTAGAGCACTGAAAACTGTTGGCTGCAAAGTCGGCCGCTCAGCGGTTCGAATCCCGGATGTCAGGCAGCAGAGCGAGCTCCCGCTGATAATCCCAGCTCCTGCCAACCTAGCAGTTCGAAAGCATGTAAATGCAAGTAGATAACTAGGTACCGCTGTAAAAAGCAGGGAGATAAAAAAGTGTTTCCTTGCAGCCATGCTGGTCACGTGGCCACGGACTTGCACAAAACTGGCTCTTTGGCTTGAATATGGAGATGAGCCCCACCCCTAGAGTTGGACATGACTGGCACAGATGTGCAAGGGGGACCTTTACTTTTTTTACTAGGGAATTAGCCACCCCTCCCAATGGTATCTGCAAATTTGATTAGCCTTCTCTCTATTCCTTCATCCAAGTCATTAAAAATATTGAATAGCACCTGGCCCAGAACAGAACCCTGGGGCACCCCACTGGTCACGTCTCCCCATGCTAAAGAGAAGCCATTTATGATCACCGTCTGGGCACGAACTTTCTTTCTTTCTTTCTTTCTTTCTTTCGTGTGTGTGTGTGTGCTCACACTGGAAGTAGGAGTTAAATTTTATTAAAATCATCAGTCACAAAAAGTAGTTCGGGAGGGGGTGGGTCAGGATGGAACAATGAAAAGGGACTGGAGCTAGTGGTGGTTGCAGTAGAGGGCTGGATGATGTGGCCTTCAGCCCTGCCATGCAGCTGCTTCTATACATCATTCCTCATCTTTTTTTAAAATCAAGACCAACGGGCTAACATATCAACATGCCTTCAGGACAGGATCTTGGCTTCTGACTTTGCCATGAGTTTGGGAGCTGGGCTATGAAAGCATCCTGAAGCAAAAGGAGTCACGGATCCAGAGGGATGGCTGCGCTCAATGTCCAAACGGAGTACAAGGAGATCTCAGCTAGGCTACTGAGCCTCGCTCTTTCTTGTATACCTTTCTGCTCTCTCTCTGCACCTCTCTTTCTCCCTCCCTCCCTCCCCCTACCACTCTCTGCAGTTCCGGGCCTTATCTATATTTCAATGCATCTTCAAAGGCAGGTGTCTAAAAAGAGAGGCAGTTTGGGAGATAGGGAGATAAAGGCATTTGGTGTGGGGAGGGGTACAGATGTGGGCAAGGCTAATAGCTAATTAAAGAGCAAGAAAGGGTAAGCGGGATAGGCTGAGACAAGGGATGGAAAAGGAAAAGGTGGCATTTTTAAAGGTGCAATTCTAAAAGCACAATAACAAACAGGTCGGATGAGAAAGTAACAGGTGAGCATCTCAAGAAACCAGGGTGGCTGCATGGGGAAGCTCCCAGACAGCCATTCTTTCATGGTGAAAGTGACAACTGAGGAGACAGAGCCAGCGTACTCTCCTTGGCACATGCAGTCTCCAAACACCTTCTTCAACACACCTGAAGTGAGCTTCAGGTGAACTGTTATTTAAAAGAGGAGTGTATAGACAGGGCCGGCATGTCCATTAAGGCAAACTAGGCAGTTGCCTAGGCCGCCAAAATGGAGAGGGGGCGCTGGACTGCCTGCTGCCCCCCCGCTGTCCTCCCCGCCGCTGGCCACCGCTGTCCGTCCCCCCGCCGCCCGTTGCTGTCCGCCCGCCACCCATCGCCGCCCACCCCCATGCCCATCGCTGTCCCCCATCATCCGCCGCCCCCTGCCGCCCTGCCACCGCTGCCCCACCGCCCGACCCCCGTGTCCCCCCTCACCGCCCCCCTCACCGCCCCTCCCCGAGGGCGTACAAAAACCTAGCCCCAGCCCTGTGTATAGAGAATAATATTTACATGCCATCAAGTTGATATTGACTTAGGGTGAATCTTTCTAGAATCCCCCACCCGCCCCCAGTACAGCGTCCTCAAACTGGGGCTCTGCCGCTCTCCCACGGCTACACGGGCTGGCTTTTTTTCCTGGGAACCACAGCAGGGAATCAAACTCCCAGCCCTTGGCTCTGCACAGCCAAATACTGAACTGACTTATAGCGGCAGCTGTCTCGGAAAACGACGGGTGGTGGTGGTGCAATCTACCGAGGACGAAATCAAAGTCTTTGTCGGGTGAATGTCAAGAGAAGTAAAGCTCAGAATGACCTCAGGGACACAACTGTGGGTTAAAGGTGATTAAAAGTGGGTTCTCAGCTAGGCTTGGAAGCTGAAGAAGAGCAAGGAAACAGTAGGTTTGCTGCACAGAAAGGGATGGGGGAATGTTAATGCAAGACGGGCAGAAGGCAGAACTGCTCAAAGCATATTTTGTCTCCATCTTCTGTTGAAAGGCAAATAGTGAGGAACATACTGCAAGCAGAATCAAGGAAGCAGCCAATGGGCCACTGCCCAGGATAGGTGAAGAGGTGGTACAGGACCACCTAGTCACAAAGTGACCAATTCAAGTCTCTTAGACCAGAAGATATAATCTGTCTTTGAGCTTTTCCAAGTTCTGTGGAAACACATTAGATCCCTGAAGGCTGTAGATGTGCAGATGTTACTCCTATGATCAAAAGCGAGGAAAGTGAGAGGGAAACAAGTACTCTGGTATCTAGGATATCAGGAAAAAATTCAGATAGCCAGTCCAGGAGGGTGTAGAAAGGTGTGAGGTAACATCCAGCATGAGTATCCCAAAAACAAGTCATGCCAAAGTAATCTTCCATTGAAAAAATGTACAGTACTAATACATTTGGGAGATTAAGGGACTATTGTGAATGTAGTACACTAATACCTTGGTTTAAAAGTAACTTGGTTTAAGAGCGTTTTGCAAGACAAGCAAAAATTTCTTCTACATTTTAGCTTGATCAACAAGGAATGTCTTGATATACAACCATGGGAGCAGATCACATGATCACAAGTGAGCCAGTGATGGCTCTCCTTCTCTCCCTCCCCCTACTGGATTGCAGGTGATTGTCTGGAACGTTCTGTCTCAGGCAGCCTCCAAAGCAGAAGGAGAAGAGCGGAATAGAAGTCTCTCTTGCACCAGCCAGGACCGTTTTCAAAAGGGATTTTTAGGTTAAGGTTTGATTTTTCTTAATATTTATATTTTTAAAATTTGTTTTCAACTTTCTTAATTTTTCAAACCATTTCTCGTCATGGCACAGCTCATCAAGAGTGTATAGGGCTACAACTTGCCCTTTATTATTGTCACATTAAAAACAGAGCCCAAACAGAGCAGATTCTGCAGCCAGGTACCAAAACCATGGTGTGGACATAGACTTCTAGCCAACTTCTTTTGTGAGTTTTGGCATGTTGTGTGTACAACAGTTTGTGGTCTGTGGGACCTTAGAATGAACCATCTCAGTTTCCATTATTTCTCATGAGGAAATTTGTTTTGATATTAAGTGTGTTTTGATGTACAAGCATGTTTCCAGAACAAATTATGCTCATAAACCAAGGTATTACTGTATCTTGATTTCAACAAGGCTTTCAACAAAATGGACTATGTTATTTATGTGGCCAAGTGCCTAAAATGTGGGCCAGATCATCATGCTCATCTTAAGTGATGGGCTCTACCTAGAGAGCACTCATCAATGGCTCCTCCTCCTCCTCCTCCAGGAGGAAGTGACAAGAGAGATGCTGCAAGGCTCCCTGCTAGGACTGGTGGTGTTTCATTTCTTTGTAAATGATTTGAATAATAGCACAGAGGGGATGCTGATAACAGTTGCAAATGACACCAAATGGAGGAGGACAGCTTCTCTTTCAGGAAATAGATTCTGGGTTCAAAGATGACCTTGAGAGATTGGGAAACAGGGCCAAAACAATCAACATCCGTTTCAACAAGGGAAAAATAAGTGTTATTATTATATCTAGGAAGGAAAACTCACACGTGCAAGTACATGACAGGTAACACCTGGATTGGCCATAATATATGTGGAAAGCATCTAAAGGTCTTTCATAGACAACCAGCTAAAGATGAACAGGGTGACGTGGAAGGAAGGAAGGGAGGGAGGGAGGGAATGTAATGAAAGCACTTCTAGGGTGCATCAAAATTATTGTATTGACCTTCCACTTCCAGGAGTTCTTGGATGAAACAGGCCCATTCTATTTTGACTTCAGTCTTGCGTATGGAACGGAAACAGCTTTGGTTATCTAGTTGGTGGCCCTGCACCAGGGAAAAGGGAGTCACTCAGTGGTTTTGTCTTTTAATATTATAATGGATTTCATTACAGTTTAACTTGTTTTGATGTTTTACTTTTAACTGGTTTAGCTGTACGGTAAGCCACCTTGGGTCCCGGATGTGGGAGAAAGGTAGCACATTCCATAAAGAATTAACAAACTAAACGTAATCCAGAAACATTTGAAGAAGTCAAAGTCCCTCACCCCTGCTCTTTGGTATGCATGGAGTATCTCTGTATTAGCAAGGCATGAGGAAAGAGCCAGGATCCCCTGATGGTTGGTTACCATGGATTGTTGCTCTAGTGCAAGTTGCCACTTCCTTCCTTCCTTCCTTCCTTCCTTCCTTACTTCCTCAGGGTATCTGTGCTTCCCACAGCCACAGATGGAAATGAATCAAGCACAGGGTCTCCCAGCATGTAGGAACCAGTAATTCCTGTTGAATTCCTGCCTGTCATGAAGCGTAGGCATAAAAAGGTAAAGGTAATGGTTTCCCCCTGCACATGCATGCTAGTTGTGTCCTACTCTAGGGGGTGGTGCTCATCTCCATATTCAAGCCGAAAAGCCAGTGTTGTGCAAGTCCATGGCCACGTGGTCAGCATGGTTGCAAGGAAACACTGTTCTACCTTCCCGCTTTTTATGGTGGTACCTATTTCTCTACTTGCATTGACATGCTTTCGAACTGCTAGGTTGGCAGGAGCTGGGGTGAACAGCGGGAGCTCACTCCACTGCGTGGCACCCGGGATTTGGACCACCGTGCTGCCGACTTTGCAGTCAACAGTTTTCGGAAGCCTCAGTCCACTGAGCCACCATGCCCTGCCAAAAATAGCCACCAACAGTTATGATTCTGTTATGGCTGATAAATATACTACCAATGGGAACATACATTCTGCTGGGCGGGGGGAGGAACCCAGAGATCTTAAATGGAGCTGTTACAGCTGTATGCATGTTTTAACACTCTTCGAGTTTTTAGCCAAGTTTTTATGCCTCTGAAGATAAGACTTGAAAGTGCAGGGAACGTCTGTCGGAATATCTGGCTCAGCAGGATTTTCCAGAATCGTGAGTCAAAACCTCAGTGGCCCATATATCTCCTTGCCCCTTATGGCTAGAAGCTGAATAAATTATGCATAATTAAATAACAAGATGCTTAATTTGCATATTTTTTTTCACTGGGCCAGAAGGAATTCCTCTTTGCTTGCCACAAAATTTGGCCTGCTCCAGCAAGGAGTGTTGATCTTCAGTTATTGGCAGCAACGCAATGAAAGATGAAACTTTTGTTATGAGAACTGGTACTGTCCAACAGGAGAAAACCGGATGGGCTACACCAATCTGGTTTGAATTTTCCATCTATCACGAAGCTACCAGGTGGCCTTGGTCAACATATCTGCTAGCAACCCAGAAATGATGACTTAGGTCTATGCTATAGGAATGTGTGACAGTATCACCAGACATCTCCAAGTGCTACTTAAATGATGAGGAGTATTTATAATTGGCCAAAAGGAACCAGTTTCCGCAGGATCTTCCAACCCACCTAGAGTTCTATGTGATCTTCTGTTCAATGCCTTCCTGAATAGGATTTCAAATATGGTTTTCAAAGCATATATTCCATTATGACTCAGAAAGTCCCCCTATTTCTGTTTTATTCTGCTTGGTTTTTTTTTAAATGCCATGGAGCATCCATTGCTACCCCATAAAATGTCATTACATGGCAGCTCTACTGTCAGACAAATCCAGATGTTTACCACATTATCTTGAACAATGTGGCAGATACCGATTTGGTGCACACCTGATGCCCAGATGCCCAAAATAAAATGTAGTTGAATAAATCCAGTATAAGGAGAGGGGGCTAAATCAGACACAGGTTTCAGCATTGCAGAACTTGGCTTGAATGACTTTCCATTGGTCAGCTTGGAAAACCTTTTGTCTCTCTGTTGTGGATCCAGCACTACCATTAGGCAGAGCGCAGCAACCACCTCAGATGGATGTGTGTGTGGCAGTAATGGCAACCTCACAGCTGTATCTCCTGAGACCTCTGGCTGTTCCCTCCCTTGAAGGACAGAACTGCATTTCTGGATACAGCGCATCCCAGGCAAACCCAAACTAGCGTTGTACATCCAGGTATGGTGGAGGAAGTTATCATGTTGCCAGTTTTGGGATTCCACTGCCAGTCTAGCCAGCTTTGTGGAATTGAAGAGGGCGCCATTTTGTTCTTTGGATCAAGCAGCAAAATGACTTTTGGCCCAACCATGGAGTGGAGTGTCCTGGACCACTTGGCAGGCCACTGGACAGATGAGGCGACAACGAGCTGGCTCAAGCTGTCCAGGCTCGGCCCAGCGAGTTGCTCCTCTGCTTCTTCGGGGAGGAATGAAGGGCATTTTGCAGATAGATAGCTGAGCAATAGCAGAGTAGCCACAAGAAGAAGTAAAGTGCCTGAGATGCGGAAAATATCTAATCTGCTCTCATCTCTTTCTCCCGTTATTAAACCCTCGGTTCATGCATATTTATGTTTCCTTCTCAATACCTGGTGCAGGAGACCCCGTCAGCAGCACAGGAAATTACCAGGAAATTAGTTTTGGGCCTGATAACGCCATCTAGGCTGAGGGTATCTCTCAGCTACCAGCTCTGAAAATGCACCACCTTTATGAAGAGAATCATCGGGCTCTGTATCTATATGTGCCTGCGTTGACCATCCTAGAATCATAGAATCATAGAATCATAGAATCATAGAGTTGGAAGAGACCTCATGGGCCATCTAGTCCAACCCCCTGCCAAGCAGGAACCCCTTCACAATATTTCCGACAGATGGCCATCCAGCCTCTGCTTAAAGACCGTCAAAGAAGGAGACTCTACCACCCTCCGTGGCAGCATATTCCACTGCCGAACAGTTCTAACTGTCATGAAGTTCTTCCGAATGTTCAAATGGAATCTCTTTTCCTGTAGTTTGAAACCATTGCCCCGAGTCCTAGTCTCTGAAGCCATGGAAAACAAACCTGTTCCCTCTTCAATATGACATCCTTTCAAATATTTAAACATAGCTATCATATCCCCTCTCAGTCTTCTTTTTGAAAGGCTAAACATTCCCAGTTCCCTAAGCCGTTCTTCATAAGACATCTCTTCCAGGCCTTCAATCATCCTAGTCGCCCTCCTCTGCACCCGCTTGAGAAAACCGGGATGTTTCCGCTATGAAGAGCAAGAGAGTGCGTTGGTATCACTATTGTGCACAATGCTAAATGGGGAGGGGGGTTCCTCCACAAAAGGTGGTTGTGCCTTTTCCTTGCTGCACACATCTGCTTATAGGTCCACCTTATATATCTATCTGCACAAGGGGCCCAGCAGTGGTGGCATATTGACAGCATGTCTCTTGCGGCATAGCATCGTTGCCAGCATGCAAGGCAAGTACAGTGGGCAGGGTGATGGAGCAAGACCTGCTGGAGATTGGCTGGGGCAGAGCCTCGCATGCCGGTGGTGGCTCGGTATGGACTGGCGGCCCTTCACAGAGGAGCCTCCACGGCCATGGCAGTTTATGTGTGGCGCCGTGGGGTGGCCATGGCAAGGGGCTGCTGCTGGCAGGGAGAGGGGCAGAAAGGAGTGCAACCTCTGTTGCCTCCAGTAACTCCATCAGGGACAGCAACAAACCGGACACCATCTGAAGGGAAGGAGGAGGAGAAGGTGCAGAAGAAAACGGAGGAGGAGGAGGAGGAGGAGGGTAGCCCAAAGAGGAAGATGGGCGAGCAAGACAATGGTGGCAGCTTGGAGGCAGAGGTGTTCTCATCACTGACGCCATAACTACTGGTGAAGAATTTTGGTCCCTACCAGGCCCGGATCTGCCCAGCTTAGCTTTGGTCTGCCAGGATTTCTGATGCCTCCTCCACACAGGCACTGCCTGGCACTGCTTTTTAAATTGTGCGCCACCTCATAATTTTTCATCGACCACTTCTGCATACCTCTCCCTTTCAGGCAGGACGGCCTTGACTTTTCTCCTGGAACTGGTAGAGCAATGGGCAGTAATCAACGAAACATTAGGGGCCTTCCCATCCAAAGCCAATCTGAAGCAACCTTCCCTCCAAGTTGCATGGGTGCGCAGCTGTGTCGTGCTGTATTAGTGTCATGCGCCCATCATTAGTATTGCCGTTCATTTGGTTCCGGTTACAGCTAGGACTTTGCACGCACGAGGTGGGGTTTCCACTCAGTGCTGGTGGAAAACTAGAGGGAAGACCAGGCAGGGATGTTTTGGGACCTTTTCTACACTGCAGGGGTTTTTTGTTCTTGGCTTGAAAGCTCCACTGTGAAAGAGTGGATCAAGAGACAGTTTTGACCCGGCCTCCTGACACGAGGCCTCAAGGTCACTGGCTGGCCTGCATTGGTTTCACGACAGACCAAAGAAGTATCTTCTCCGCATACAAAGCACGATGAACTTATGCAATTTATGATTCACACACGATGAGGGGATAGTTTTCCTCCCTGTAAGGCTAATAACTACCTTCCCCATATTCCCTCGCTGAATGAAGCAAGAGAAGAAGGGAAGGAAGATGGACCGCTGATGAAATGAAGGCATAAAAACACAGAAGAAACCAAAGACCCCGTGACTTTCTGTAATTGTGACCTACATATTCCTTCATACCATTTCCACATCACAAAGGAGCCCATCAGTGGTTGTATCTCGCCGGCTTCCCTTTCATGTATTTTAAGAACACCGCCATGCCGCATTGGAAAGACGCTCTTTCCATATATAAAAATATTATCTTCCCTCAAAGTTTTGTTTTGTTTTGTTTTGTTATGTTTGCATACTTTTCTAGCTGAAGGCGCTTGCTTAATGGCCTTTGATGTGTGTGGTGACTACTACTACTTCTTTTATTTTTTATTTTTTACTCCCATCTGTTCCGCCGTGGAGCTGAATGAAACAATTTGGTGGCTTGGAATTAAGCCAGCCGAAGGGGAGAGAAAACCATGTCTGGGTTTTGCAGCTGGCTGACAAGATGGGGTTTTTTGGGGGGGCGGAGGGAGCTGCAAAGGCTGAATAGCATTACTTTCGGGGAGCAGGCAGGGAGAGGTGGAGGCAACCATGATACCATCCATCCGTGTGTCATTCTGCTCCTTGCCTCCCCCCACACACACCCTAACCCTGTGAGCACACTCTGTCAACACACATCTGTTCATGAGGGAACGTTGCCCCATAAAGAGTGGGCCCGTAAATCTTCTGCTGCTTGGCAAGGGGATGGCTGCGAAATAAACACATAGACACTTGGCGACTGGACATCTCTCTGCCGTTGCCTTTACTGGCCGTCTGCCTGAAACTAGCTGTGGGCCCCAAATGGTAAAAAAAAAAAAAAGCAGCTCAATGAACATGAGGAAAGCATTTGCCTTCCCTACATGCTGCCTCCAGAAAAAGAAGAAACACAACTGTATAAAATAAGCATTAAAGAAACTTTCCAAAGTTACCGTATTTTTCCATCAATAAGATGCCAGCTTTTATTAGACGCCCCCACTTTTTAGACCCCCCCCAAAAAAATAAATCCTCCCTGAGATCTCCTCCACCCCCGCCACTCCCGCTGTTACCTTTAATTTCCCTGTTCTAAACACCCCTCTCTGCTTTGGTGAATTTGTTTTTTGCAGGATCAGACTCTGTCGGGTTTGAGCAGCCAATTTGCAGGCTTTAAAAAAAGGTGGGTTTTTTTTCCTTTCTGGAGCATGCAAAATACAAACCATGGAGAGAAAAAAGCAAGGTGAGTTTGGGTTCTCCTCCACCCACCCATCCCAAAAGGCTTACTCCTGTGTATACCATGTCCCTTAATTTTGGGCATCATGGTTTAATGTTTAGCATCATGGTTTTAGAAAAAAGTAGAGTGGTATACACGGGAAAATGCAGTAGGTCCTTTTCTTCAACAGCATCACAGCCACATCTTAGCGCACACACAGTGGCTCTCGCAGCTTTCTCCTGAGAAGACCCTGCTTATTCCCAGCCCAAGCACGCAAGTGACTGCAGATCAGCTTGTTCCCACCACTCTCTCTCTCTCCCTCTCTCCTTCTCTTCCCAAGCTTTATTACACAGCAGGAGTTTGCAAGCTGAATGATGAAAGGGAATTGCAAAACACCCAACAGCAAAGGCAGTCGGATCAGGGTTGTCTCTCTGTGATGGACGAGGGCACTGGACATGTATGCAGTCATTGGGATGGGCGGGGGAGAACAGGGAGGAGAAGAAGGCAGACCTGGCAACTACCTCTCATGGTTGACACCTGATTCTAACAGACACACACAGGACATGGATCCCTTGTAGCTAATGGCAAGCTTGCTCAGGATGCTCTATCCCCAGATAGTATTCAATGCACCATTTCCCCAAACTGCACATTGCTCAAGGCCTCTGGAACAACCTCGGCTCCTCTAGATGTTTTGGACTTCAACCCCCCACAGCCCTTTGCCGTGGCCATGGTGGCTGGGGCTCTTGGTTTTCCTCTTGCCAACGTTTGAAAACCACACCATATCTGTAGAAATGTGCATGTACATGCAGAGATGTGAGAAATGCAGCCCAAACCTGGCTAATGGGCAATGTGCAGAAATACCATCTCAACCTTTAATCTAGAAGTTCTTCAGAAGGTAGCCTTGTCAGTCTGTGTTAATCTAGTGTTAATTTGTGTTAATCTAATGGTGTCCGCTGTGTGTGCATTCAGGGGAACCTTGCATCGGGTTAGGGAGCCTTGCGTGAATAGGCGCTACCAGTTCCTTGTGGGATGGCTGCATGCCTTTCGCTTATAGCATGTCCAAACTCAGGCCCTCCAAATGTTTTGGACCACAACTCCCACAGTCCTTTGCCATTGGAAATACAGGCTTGGAATTCTGGGAGTTGTGGTCCAAAACATCAGGAGAGCTGAAGATTGGACATGCCTTGCTTATGGGAAGCGTGCAACGGAAGGCACGGAACTCTTATAAATGTGCCAGAGGACATCTAAGGCAGTACATGGGAAAAACCAAGATGCTGAATCAGCAGCAGGCTTAAAAGTTTGATGACGGTGGTGGCAATGCTGACGAGCTTTAAAAAACTCTCCCCTCTTTTAGCAGAGGTCGGCTTCCTAAATATTTGATGGGTTCCCTCTCAGCCAGATTCACAGTGCCAAGACTTCCTGCATAGCTTGTGGGGCCATGCCCTGGCAAGAGAGTGGCGTTTGAGCAAGGAGAAGCGGGATTAAAACCCTTGCCTTACTATTAACTACTTTCCAACCCCCACCTATCCTGCTGGATGGGTACCCCCAGGACAGAGGCAGGATAGGGCCCCCTTCCTGAGCTTGCCAGGGGAAAAGGTGGAAGAAAAACAGAACAAACACCACCAACAACAAAAAATATGAAAGAGGAGGAAGCCTCCTTCTATCTCACTGTCCTAAATTGATGGGAAGTGATGAAGTCACCGGGCGGAAGTTTCCATCAGCTTCTTCATTCCTGTTGGAAAGATGCAGTGCCCCTCTCTAACCCATTGCAATATGCTGTACATGGGTTTTAAAGAATGGCAGGCAAAAATCAAAGAAAAACAATACAAAACAAAAGACACAAAACATGCGGCACCTTCAATGACTAACTTTCATATTCTAATGTAACATTTCGTAGACATGTCCACTTCTTCAGACATATAGCAGCAGAATGACATACAGCAGATAACTAAGGAAAACATGGCTTAATGCTAGTTTAAACTTGCAGCCCAGATGTGTTACTAGAATGCTTGCAGTAAGTGCAACTGGATTCATTGATCTGCTCCCCCCCCCCAGGTATCTGGTTGGTCACTTTGAGAAATCAGGATGTGGGACCATATGGGCCTTTGGTGTGATCCAACATAGAGCCTTTTCACACGACCCCTAAGATCCGCTGGCCACTTAAATTCAGACCAGAGATCTTGGGGGGGTCATTGCTCTTCCTGTGTTCCCACCCCCTCCACACTTCCTTGATCCTGTCTGCGTGAGGGAAGGGAGAAAAAAAGAGGAAAAATGCAGGCTCACCTCTGTCTGCCCATCGAAGCCGCCCCGAGCCCCATCGTCGTCCTGATTCCTTTCTCTTAAAGGGGCGGGGGGCAAAAACAACAACAAACAGAAGCGAGGAGAGCCCGTTACTCACTAGGTTACATCCGCATCAGGGATTTTCACCCCTGGAGAGCAGGTACCTGAAAAGTGCACTGGGACGCCCTTAGGTGGGCGTGGTCGCACTTAATTTTCTGTAAACTCCGGAGCTGGTGGGGAAACAATTTTAAGCTCCGGAGCTGGGAGCCATTTGCCGCAGAGTTTAGGGATCGTGTGAAAAGGCTCATAGCTCTTGCTCTTACTTTATGATATCAGTGGAATAACTCCAGAAAGAAGGCACAGCGACCCACCGGATTTTACCCATCGTTCACTTTCAACTGTATGGGATGAAAGCGGAAGTTCTCAGGATGCTAAACTTTGCACTGGGGCTGAAAAGCAGATGGCATGCAGCCCAAGGGCCAAGCAAGATGTTACATGCAAAGGCGTGTAATAACGCTCACTCCGTTTAAAAGAGAGGAAAGAACACGTCTCGAGGCCGTGGCCATTTAAAGCAGCAGGGACCAAGCCGGAACCCAGATGCTTAACTTTCTTCCCCGGTTTCTCACATGGCACGTGAACTCATATGATCTCATGTACCCGTGGACAGTTGCTTTCCTGCACAGAGCACAAGCCGTATTATTTATCCTCATAGAAAATAAAACACCTCTTGCCCGCTCACCCCTTCATGAAGACAAGGCCGCTTCCTAGACCTGTTTTTCAATTACGTTGCTTGGGGCTGAGACGAGATTTAAATAATGTAGTTACAGCTCAAAGGCATCCAGAGTGACTTTGTAGCTCCCTCTCACTCCCCCTCTCATAACCCCCCCGCCCCCCATTTTTATCCTCCACCAAGTATGCAACAGGTGACTTTGACTTTTAGAGCAAAGAGGCTTTCTCCTGGCAACCCTTCCACACAAACCATAACTGATAGGTCATTTTCTAGTTTGTACTGTTATGAATGTTAAAATTTAGCATGCTAACTGAGACCTAGTAGAGTCTGAGATTTAACTCTTTTTTTCCCAATTTCTCTGACGGTTGCACAGTTTCACCTTGGGGTGAATTTGTTTGGAGGTCCACTATTGGGAAGGTTGGCAACTGTCTTAAAAGTTTTCCTCTTGGGTTGTGAATCATGTTCCTCGCTGTAGAATCATGGTTGTTAAATGGTTTGGAAATGGCTTTATTACCGTTTCCATATTGACGACCAGCCACAATTGCTTTTCTATGATCACTGCTGATATTTTCCCCCTTGGCCTTGTGTTAACACACACGCAAATGCTCCAACAAACAGCTTTTATGGAAGTGTTTTTATGGAAGTGTTCACACTTGCTGATGATCAGTTACTCAAGGGTATTTGGCTAGCAGCACCTGGCTACTACTTCGCCTCTTAATGCCTGGTTTAAAACCTTGATGAAGGCAGGCGTGTTAACTTTTGTCCCCTCGTTCGTGTTGCTTGTTTTCAGTTGAACTAATTTTATCGTAAAGGAATATTTGATCCTAGAAGTCCCAGCCAGCAGAATCAACAGGAAGCTGTTATGGGAACTATATAGGTTCCAGTCTTCATACTGACAGATACAAAATTTCCCTCTTCAGGGGAAGTGCATTTCTAAACATTGGTGCTGGAAACCACAAGGGCAAAACATTTACTGTTTGTGCAGTGAATCTGTAATTTTATGTCACCTTCTAGTTATGGTGAGTTGCCATGCTCATTAGGAATACTCCATCACCACAGTACTGTGGCTTATAGGATTGGTTTTTTTTTAAAAAAAAAACATGTTCTTTTTGTGAAGCAGGGCCTCTTGCTTCCTCAGGAACAAGGTGTGGGATTTTTATACCCTGTCTATTGAGACCTAAAGGCTGTTAAATAAGAAATGGACACAAAAGAGAAAAATAGCATTTTGTTTTGTTTTCTTTGGTGTTTCATTTTATTAACATTTTTTAAAAAAAAATCATAATAGACAATATAAAATGATTCATTATACTATGTGGGTTTGCTCTCCCAGGTCCTAGAAGCACCCAATTTTGTGGGGAGCTCAAGAATGGAAGGTAGCAGGCTAAAAATGCACTCTATATGATCAGAGGTGAGGCCTAGGAATGGATGATGTACCAGTAAGATATTGTGGTCTATCTGGGAAGAGATGGGCCACCAGGCAGATCAGTGTGTAGGATGATTTGATGGTAATTGGGAACGATCCCATGAAAAAAATCATATGAAATCAAGAGGATACAGTAAGATCCAGCTTCTTTTACCCATAAACCTCTTCTATTTAAATTTAAAGAGAGAAGATTGGTCAGGTGCATAGCCACCTGCCATTCTTCCATCATAGTACAGTACATCATCCATTCTTAGGTCCCAACTCTCTGCACACATATTGCAATTACCAGTCTGTTGTCCTGATTCCCTAGGATGGTACTGGTGAGTTCTGATGAGGGAGGATGAAATGTTTCATTTCTGAAACAGAAAATGGTATTTTGTTTTGTTATTTGATAAAATGCTTTCTTGTGTTCATTCTGTTTTATAACATTTCATAACCTGATATTTAAATGGCTTGGCATTTTTGTTTTATGTTCATCTCTACTGTGAAATACTCTTGAAATCAACCCCTATCCTATACACTTTAGCTATGTGTGGGGTATGTATGTGTGTGTGCAGAGTCAACCCAAAGACCAAGCAGCTTTTAACATAAGCTAGTGCCCACTCTTCACTAGGTAGAAATACCCAATTGTGCCAAACTGCAAGTCCAAGTAATGCTTCTACCTGGCTGAGTGTAGTCTCACACTCTGGTTCTTTCTGGTTGGTGTAAAGAATTCACAGGGCGTGGAGAGTCCATAGTATCTTTGAAAGGTGTTTTAAAAAGAAACAACTCAAAATGATCACGTTTCAAAGACAGTAAAAAAATCTATTGACAAATAATGAGAAAGCAAAGAGTTACTTTTTGAGGGGAATAGAGCTAAAACAGCAACTAACTACAATATTTTAGGAGAATAAACACAACTAGTCGTGTTAAAAAAACAACATTGCACACTCTGGATTTAGCCAGGGGCTTGTTGCAAGCATTCGGAGATAGTGTATGTGAACTCCCCAAAGTGCTACATAAATGCCCAAGATCACTACTTAGTCTCCAGCTCCCCATGACCCCGAGAAAGACCTATGACTTCCATCTATGTTTGTATAATTAGACTAATTGGCACTTGCAACGGACAATCCCCAACAGGCTTCTCCTCCTCCTTCCTCCCCAGCCCCATCCTACAGTTCAGAACCAGGCAGCGTGGTATTTCCAAAGGTTAGGAGTGAACACACAGCTGGTGACAGATCCCATTTATCTTGGCTTGGGAAAGGACGCCAGAGAGGGTTTTTAATGTGATTGCCTCAATAAGGCCAGGAGAAATGGCACAGCAAGGCACATCGGTCAGGTCTTGACAAGAGCAGCCCAAGAACAAACGGAAGCTGGGACAAGGAAGTGGTGGCAGTTCGGGTGTGTTGGGGGGGGGGAGAAGGAGGGTGAAGCCATTCCCAGGGTTGTCCTGTAAGCACACCTGGCAGGGAAGGGAACAAGCCCTGGCACTTGCCTTGGTGGTTACTTCCCGTCCTTCCTCGAGCTGAGGTGAACTTTCCTCCATGTTGAAATCGGTTTTCAACACGGATCGAGAAGCGGATTGTAAAGATTCCCAAGCTCCAGGACGGGAATCTCTCACCCCGCTTGGAGCACAGTTCAGGGGGCAAGGTCGGGGTGAACTGGATTGACCCCACAAGGACGTGAGGTTCCGTTCCTTCGAACCGGTCTCCAGCGGGGCCGCGAACTGCAGCGAGAGGGACGTGAACTATCAGCCAATCGGCCAAGCAAACAGATCCCCAGAAAGACAAATCAAGCAACCAAGAGACTTATCAGAAAAAACAACTGTTGTTGATGAGACGCTGGCCTGAACCGTGGTTCCACCATTGGCATGTTGTAGAGACCTACCCCAGCATTACATCAATTAGGCACAATTGGCCCCGGCAAGTCATGCAAATCCTACTTGAACACGGCTTGCCCACAACAGCAAAATGCCTTTGAATAAACATACAGGCTGGGGAAAAGACGGGCATAAACTTGTTTTGGTTGAAGGGAGAATGAGGTACACACTTCAAAATGATACCCGAAACATGCACATCTGGGATAAATCTGCATGGAATTAGAAGTGCCTTTCTGTACATGGGAAAAATGTATTCAAGTTGAGATTGGTTATGAGATGGCTTGCAGAGGAGCACCAAGAAATCAATAAGGTGGAAATCAAAGCACTTCAATGAAGCTGAGAGTATTTGATTTGCCACCTGAACAAGGGGTGAATGATATGGGGGTGGGGGACACATTGGAAGAAGCACGAAAAAGCTGCCATGTCTGCCACAGGGCTGAAGAGAGGGTGCCAAGGGCAGGTGTAGTAGATCAAAGAACAAGGAGACCTCAACGGCAGTTGCCCAGATGCAGAGAAACTAGGCCCACAACATTTCATTGGAGGAAGAGACCTGCAAGACTAGTTCATGGAACCCATATGAATTATCGCCCCAATGACGTCTTCTCTCCTTCTGCAATATGAATGCTTCTTCTACACCAGTGGTGGAACCTTCAGCGCTCCAGATGTTTTAGACCACAACTCCCAGAATTCTGAGCCTAGACTGCCAATGACAAAGGACTGTGGAAGTTGCGGTCCAAAACATCTGGAGTGCCGAAGGTTTGCCACCACTGCTCTACACCATGTGCTTATGGTGCAAGGCTGTCCATTTCCCCAGCCCCATTGCATGAAGATGCAAGGCGGGAGGAACACACCCAATACGAGACTGCCACCACGTCTGCCCAATATTCCAGCTGGGAGCGCAAAGGCACACAGTAGAACTTCAGCCTAATTTGGGCATACAGCATATGTAAGCCACTACGGTGCATCTATACAGTATAATGTGGTCTCTCCTGCAGAGAGATCTGATATAACTGTGTTTATAGCACACACCGGCTGAAATCTAGTAGCAAGGGGCAATTGGAGCAGGGTCGCTAAAAATCCTCCATACTTCCATGGGCCTACTTCAGTTGAAACATTAGCCACTGCAATGGAGGGGCAAGAGAGAGCCTTATAGAGATGATCGCTCCAGTAACTTTGCGTGTTGTTTCGTTTCGTTTCATTTTGTTTTTGCAACTGAAAATGCCCGGAGAAGGCCTCAAATCCCAGCCTGCCTCCCATTAGTGCCGCCTTTCTATGACGAGGGAAGTTTTCTTCTGTTTTACATGGGAGAGAGAGTGTTTGGTCACGCCATGCTGCCGTGCGATGCACTTTGTTTGAACGCATACATCAACTTGAAGGGAGCAAGGAGAGCTGTTGCGCATTGGTGTTGCGATAAGGGGCAGAACCATTATCAGAGCTTGTTTACATCGGGATGTTGCCGTGCCTTTGAATTCCGCATGACCTATTTCAGCTTGCCACCTCCACAGCCCATCTGCCCAGGCTTATCTGCCATTTCAAGGCTGGGTGCTCAGCTAATGCAGGCACTGTACATCCATCCCTCTTCTGTGGGACACCTTCCCTGTCCCCCACGTCAAAGGTCAGGGGGCACCCAAGAAAGCAAGAAAAGGGAAGTTTCTCTTAGATTAAGCTGCCACGACCCCGTCAGATTGGATGTTACACGAGCGTATCTGATTCTTGGTGGAATTACGGGAAGGGAGGTTTCAGCCAACAAACCATGCGAAACTGCGAAACCTAATTTGCACACTGAGGAAGATACGATTTAAGTTGCTGGAGACTCCCTAAGTTATGATGAACTCCCCCACCTGCTGGATAATGGGCTGGGCAGTCATCACTGTATTTCAACAGCTGAAAGAAAAAAAAAACCCAAGGCTGAGAGCCCTGGGTGTTTGCTAAGCTTCTGAAAACCATTGGGAGAACAGTTCCGTTTCGAAAGGGGGAGCTATGTGTTGGACTACAAAAGGGTACTCAGTCCTTTCAGAGTGTTGCCCTCCTCCCTTTCCACAGTAGTCCCTTCTTTCAATGGATTTCTTCCCAGCTGCAGCAAATATGTCTGAAAACCACGCTGAGAAGGAGGGAAGCATGGGGAATAAAAGCACCAGACAAGGAGCCTCAGATTTTTGCTGTTTCCTACCACAGCTTTTCACTCTCCGACCCTGTCTCTCTTTTAAAAATAAAATAAAAATTCGAAGAGAGTGAGTTACAGGGAAAATACGTCGTTAAGCCCTGAGTGCCTGTCTATACCATCAGCAGAAAAAACGGAAGACATCAATGTAATGAATTGAATAATAAATATACCCTTCCAAATTCGCATCAATTACCGAAGCTATCCTCCCTCTCATCAGAAGGTAGGCTGAGGGCTAAAGCAGACAAAAGGATCACTGGGCTTAAGTTTCTGTCTGAACTGAAAAATCTGAAGCTATAGGAATGGATGTATTGAATACGGGAACAAAGCTGCATGCTCAAACGTCGAGCGATCACTATTAACTCCATCATATGTACCCACCGTTTGGAGTATTATTGTAAAATAGTCCTTTGAGCATCAGTTGCCCATAATTTGTTGTGGGTTCAGCTATCATTAGTGAAAGCCCCCCAAAATGCAGAGGAAGGCTTACACAATCATAGTTCTCTCTAGTGGTCAATCTTGATACTGCATCTTCCAAAAACCACGATGTACAGTATACATACACTATAAAGAAATGTTAAATAAAAGAATGTCATAAAAATGCATGTTGAAATGTCTCTAAAGGTGCCCTGGATTGTCTTCATCTTTAAGAGGAACTAGAAAAGGGGAAGTGTAAAAGGAATTACAAAGAAAGATTCAAGAGGGACACAAATGGAATGGGTTAATTAATCACTGTACCTATTTCAGCACGTGTTACTAATTAACGCTTTGCAAGCTCTGCTACAGCCACCCTGAAACTTCATTATCTGTGCCTTAATCCCTCTTAATTTGGTTCCCACAACCAGATATACTATTAATACAAATCTGTGCCCAAATATTGACCTGCCTGTATATGTATAACTAATCCCTAAAACCTTACACTGTAAGAAATCAGTCTTCAAAGTGCCACAAGATTTTTGCCTCTTAACATTCTTATTATTTTGTTTTGTTATACATGCTGAAACAGACTAACACAGCTCCTTTTTTGAAAGAATGGCAAAAGAAAAGCATAAATTACAGCAAGAAAGTATATTTGGAAGTACTTTGATACTGCTTTTAAAATGCACCTTATTTGCATTTTGTTAATTGCAATAACATATGCTGTTTGGTATTAGTTTCTCATGCGAATAGGAAGGACTGAGCCTTACAAGATAGGATGACAGACCCAGAAAATGTGTAACCTGATGAGCAAAAAACTTCAGCAAGTCACGATGTGCACTGCAGGGTACCATCCCCTCTGAGCTTGCTGTGGCAGGAAGTCACGTACAGTGGACCCTTGTATAACAGACAGCTTGTATAACATAAAATTTGCACAACATAAAAAATTCCAGAGATAGGGGAAATTTGGTAAACAGAATCGCCTATGGGGAGAATCTGTACAACATAAAAATGGGATTACTCCGTTTTCAATGCATTCCTATGGGAATTTGTATAAAGGAAAATTTGCTTAACATAATTTCATTTGGAACAAATTAATTCCTTTATACAAGGTACCACTGTATCTTCTATTCAAATAGGCCAACATTTTAGATTGTAATGTAGACAGTCACACACAAAATCCACAACACACACACACAAGACACACACAGAAAGAGAGATTTATATTGGGTTGATAGTTATATTGCGTTGATAGCAGGTCAGTAGCTGGAAAATCTGATACCCTCTCGATCAAATTAAAAGCTAAGTACCAGCAGCCATGTTTACGTCTGAAGTCTTCTCTCCAGCCTCCAAAGAATCTGGACAGATTCCCCCCCCCCCCCCAGTTAAAAGCCCACCTGCCCTCAACAGTCACTTCTGCCAAGGGTTGGGCTTCATCACTTTGGGGCCAGCAGAAGGACAGGGAAATCCCGATAGCCAAGACTCACCATGGATCAAGCCTCAACTTCTATTTCCCTTGCTAGGTTTAGATCGCCAGAAGATCTGATCATCGGTAAAGAAAGCCTGGGCACTTGTGCCATGTTCTTGATCACGGCCTTTCAGGGAGGCCTGAGGCCTAAGCGTGGGTACATAAGTAGAATTTTTGCTTGGCCAGGGGAAGGATCTTCTTTTTCAGCTGGCTCACAAGTGGGCACAGCTATGCAACAAAATTAGAAGAGAAAACGACCTCCCGCACCTGCCCCTTCACCCTTTGCACAGCTTCCCATAAACTGTGCTTGGTGTTCAGGGCATGGATTTTAAAAATCATGAAATTGTATCAGGTCTTGCACAATTTCCCTCTCCTCATAAAGCTTCTATGGTTCTATTTGGAGAGGGGAGAAAACGAAATTTCACAATTGCCTTCTGCTGAATGCCCCAATGACATGCTTGAATAAAAACTTGGCCAAAAAAAACCCTTTTTGGGTCTCTATGAGAATGTGGGGAGCGGGAGTGTCGCCTCCCTGTTTGACTATTCCACCACCGCGCAACTCAATCCCCCAAAAGAGAAAGTCCTTACTGGTGCTTTCTGTAGGAAGTATTTGCTCTTCTTCTCGCCCTGCCCAAGAGCCAAACCCCTCTGGATAGCCAGGTATAAAAGAGGACAATGCTTTTCAGTCTTTAAACATCTAGGAGAAGAAGGTATTTCCGTAGGTGTGGCTTTGCCGGACATGGTGAAGTTTCTGAAATCCCATTTGCCCTTAATTTATTAAACGACAGTGCTCTGTTGCAGTTGCAGAGGCCCTGCCTGCCTCCTCTTCCTCCTCCTCCTCAGACCGCTCTGTTGGTGGTGGCTTTCGAACCAGACGTTCCACATCACCACCATGACTGATGGCCATTGATCAACTAATCACAAAAAAACTAGAGCTAGACCTCTCCTAATTAATCTAGCTACGCTCCATGCATTTTTCACATGAAAATTACACACTAAGACCTCGGCCTCCCCTGTAATAACTTCCCATTCTTCTCCACAGCACATGGCAAGGCACCTCCTTCCTTTTCCCCCTCCTCCAGCCTAAATAGACTCTTCACCCCTCTGACGGGAGCACCATATGCAAATGTGGCTGCTTTATTAATGCGCCCGGCACGCATGCCAGCTAATAAATATTTCATCACTGTTTCTCGCCGCCCCCCCCACGCACTCCACATTATTTTGACTGTGCTTTATCCCTGTCACTTGTTTCCTGCCTCCCTCCCCGCCACCCCCACTACTTTCCATTATCTCTCCTTTTTCTTGTGCTCTTGGTCTGTTTGAACATCTTTGGCCTGAAGGAAATAAGGAATTTGAGAAGGGGGGCACCCACACAGAGAGAAGGGAGACATTGCTCCTTCTCCACACATGCACACACGCACGCACATGTGTGTGTGTGTGTGTGTACACATGTGCGTGCAAGACAACCCCACATGATTAAGCACCAGACTGCAGAAACGGAATTTCAGCTGGGAAAGATTCTGTCAAAAAAGGACAATGAATCTGGGATGGGTGTCTCATTGGGTGCATTAATAAAAGGAGGGAAATGTGTGTGTGTAGAAAGCAAGGACTAAATGAACATTCCAATCCAAATGGATAGAACGTCAAGCCGGCCTGTGACAGGCAAAAGGCAGGTAAGGGTGACAGGCCAACTTGTCAAAGGGAAAACGCCGCTGCTGTTATGGGCGTACTGATGGTTTCATGCCTTCCAGAGAAGCAGCAAAGCTTGCAACTCAAATGCTGTCCGGCTATGAAAAAGTCCCTTCCTTTCATTTTCTGAAACAACAAAAATGGTGGCCCCAGCCTTTACGGTCCGCATCACAGCAGCTTGGAAGGGCTGCATGTGACCGGACTGCCAAACTAAGCATAGGAGAATCTGGAAAGATGGATTCTTCTCCCCCACCCACCCACCCTGCCAGAGAGAGGAAGAGAAGGGCCACTGCCTCTCTGTGCCATTCCTCCTAGGTCTCACCAGGAGGGCGAAGAAGGGAAGGGGGGCAGTGCCTTTCTTCCTACCCCCACCCACTTGCATACCTCACCCATTTCTTGGGTAGCTAGGTGACCAATGTCTTCAGCCAAAAGATCTCCAGAGCTAAAGCATTCTTCGCGCACTGAGCATGCAGGTGGCAGAATCCTGGGGTGATCATCCAAGTCCAGCTAAGGTTCAAGCTTATCCCTGTCTGAATCTCTTGGCCTTTTTTGTTTAGAAGGTCCCAACCTGCAATGTCTGGGCTCTAGAAGAGACATTACTGCTCAGAAATCCAACATGGAAGAGGTCCAAGGAATAAGCTGTTGAGATGGGGCCTCTTGAATACAGAGATTTGGGTGCATTGCAGAGGAGGCCCTTTTGGAAGCCATAGGCCTTATATTGCCTGTGCCAATTCCGAGAAGAAAAGGGCAATTTGTTGGCCCAGGAAAGAGGTAAAGGTTGAACTGGTTTCTCCTTGTTGCCTAGTGCCCACCGTGCAGGAAAGTTAATTAGACCAGAAAAAGCCATTTCACAAGTTCTGCCTTGCCTTATACCCCAGAGGAAACAGGGAAGTCCTGCTATTTTCTTCTACTCCACCTTGCCCTGGTTCCCAACCTTGGGTTAACCCAAGTGTTCATGGAGTGCAACTCAGCTGGTGGTGAAGGCTTCTGGGAACTGCAGTCCAAGAACACTTGAATTGCCCAAGGTTGGAAGATCCATTGCTATATAATAAACCAAGGGACGTTGAGTGTGAACCATAGCTGAGGTTAAGTTCTCGGCAGAGAAGACATCACAGAGGTACCTGTGACTTGCTGGTCCCCCACCCCCGTTCATGTTCATATGCATAATATGCTCCAAAATAATAATGTGCAGGGAATCACCTAACACAGGGGTGTCCAAACTTTTTGCAAGGAGGGCCAGAGTTGTCAAGGTGAAAATGTGTGGGGGCCGACCATTCAGCAGCATTTGGCCCCCGAGCCAGACTTTGGACAAATCTCTATAACATGCAAGGAGACAGGGAGGATGCTGCAGCAATGGAGCCGGGGGCGGGTAGGTTGGGCTGGTGGCTGGTGGGGTGGACAGAGGCAGGGAGGGCAGGCAAACCGTAAAACTGCAAGCTGATACCTCCATCCGGTATGGAGAGAGGCCAGCTGGCAGGGATGCATGACAGGCTGAGCCGGTGGGGAAAAGAGGCCACGGGCCACTCAAAATTTAAAAATGGGCCACATTTGGCCCCTGGGCCTGACTTTGGGCATGTTAGGTCCTAACATGTTTGAGAAGTATCAAGGCTGCAAGGCATGGGAAGAACAAACTGGGATGGAGATGAAAAGGGGAAGCAAGATTTCAGATTCCCAGGAGTCCATTTTGTACATAGCTCAAACAGACAGCTATTTGCATAGTTCTGGAAGGAGGAAAATATTCTGCCCTGAAGTGATTTCTACCTTTTTAGTGCATTACCTGGATGAAAAGACAAACCAATTTTACTTGGGAAAGAAGCTTGACCAATCTCTCGGTTGGTCAGATGCAGTAATAAAAAAAGAAGAATTTCTGAAACTCTGTCAATGGCATACACGCTTCTCCGCAGGTGATTAAGATGGAGGCCAATGTGGATTAAATTTCTCTTCCGCTGCGTTTGCGGCAGTGAAGCTTCTACTGATGTGATGTCATGGAATGTTCCTGGCCATTCCAGCTACTCATGAAATGGAGATGGGAAACAGAATGGAGACTGCTTTCTGTGATCTGGCAGAACCCACATTCTTGTACAGTACTGTGCTTGGAATATTGGAATTTTTGGAGAGAAACTCATGGGATCCTAGAGTGTTTTCCAGTAGTAAAAGGTCATAATTCTGAACCAACAGATGTTTCTTTGTAATGGTGTCCTGGCATTTACTTCCACACAATTAGAATAGTGTGTGGGAGATTGTGACACCGTTTGTTGGGCTGCAATTCCAAGATCAAGTACTAACTAGGGGATTTGCTCTCCTTATATAACAGGTGAATGTAAAATCTTTTTCATTGACCACAGGGCACAAAGGCTGATTCAAATCAGTCTGGCATTTTTTAAAACCCCCCCAAAGCAGCTTTTTCTCTGCCACTGGGAGGTTTCTACTTTTCCAAGCAGGCATAATCTGAATGTTTCCCCCACCCCTTTGTGGTTAATTGTGATATGTTCTGTAACAATGGTGGTGTGCTGTGTCTGTAGGTGGTATTTTAGAGACATAGCCCATTGGGGCAGTGTGTTCAGGGAAGGGAAATATGCCCCCCACATTCTTTCCTGTCCCCTGATCATCCTCTTATATATTTTTTTAAGTCTTAAATACAGTAGGTCACCCCTATCTTCAGGGGATCCATTCTACAATCAGCCATGAATGCCTGAAACCGTGGATACAAGGAAACCTTATGTGCAACGTACAAGGTGGCAAGATGAAGACTACAAGACCTTGTATCACATATGGTTGTTGCATACTGTGGACAAGTTAAACAACAGATATTGGTCCGGTGGGTATGGGAATCTTACTCTTTATAATATTAGTGGTATATCACGTCATTGCTGGATCACTGTTATTATTTCCCATATTTATAGTTCATAAATGGATCAGCAGAGGCAGGACCAGAGGAATGGAGGAAGGAAAGGGAGCTATGATCTGGTGTGTGAATCATATCACCTATAGTATGAATGGTGAACTCTTGTATCAATCTGTAGTCCCTATGTAAGCACAACAATTTCAAACACAATGCTAACATCTCAGCAAAGCCAAAATGGCTCCCTCTGTCACCATCCCTTCTACAGTACTGACTTCATATCCCTTGGCCCTGTTGTCCTTCGTATGCTGAACCGGTAACCTCTAAAGTGGAAAATCTGATTTTCTCATGTGGGTGCTTCATAGAATTTTGAATCTTGGTCATAAGATCTGAATTCTGTTAAGGTTTCATTTAAAACGGGTAGATTTTAAAGAGATCATAACAGAGTTTTAGAAGGGAACAAATAACAATAATTATTGATGAAAATTACTTGTGTCCACCCAGCCATGTGGCTTCCATACTTTCTAATTGTCCCCATCATCTGTGACAGTCTCTGTTGTTTAACACAGTGGTCCCCAACCCCCGGTCCGCGGACCGGTGCCGGTCCGTGGACCGGTGGGCACCGGGCCGCCTGGGGAGGCCGGGGAGGCTCCTCCCCTTTTCCTCCGCCGCCCTCCCCCTCCTCCTCTTCTTTCCCGCGGGGGGCCGGTGGAGGAGGAAGGCAGGAGGAGCGCCGCCTTTGCTTTTGTCTTCCTCCTCTGCCCGCCGGCGGCGGCGGCGCATCCTCCTCCTCCACCCTCCTCCTCCTCGCCCTCCACTAGCAGCAGCAGCAGCAGCAGCAGCAGGAACCCCGTTTGGCCCGCTTGCCCTGGGGGCCGGGCGTGCGGGGGCGTGCGAGGAGGAGGGGGGTGTGCGGGAGGCGCTGGCGAGCCCCCCCACGCGTGCGCACCGCCGCCGCAGCGTGGGGGGCCCCCTCGGTCGGAAGAGGAGGTGGGTGCCCCTCCTCCTCCTCCTCCCCCGGGGCGCGCGCCCTTTGGCCCCTCCCTGCGGTTGCGCTCCAGGGCGGAGCCCCCCCGCTGCTGCCGGACCGTGCCTGTGTTGGGGGCGGGCGGGCGGGGCGTCGCGGGCCGGCCCGGGTGTTTTCGCCGCCGCGACCCCCCCTGCGGTCGCCCCTGCCCCACCGCCGCGACCCCCCGCCGCAATCGCCCCCGCTGCTGCTGCTGCTCCTCCGGCGGCGGCGGCGGAAGGAGGAGGAGGAGGAGGAGGCGCTACCGCCAGTCCCCAGCGGCCGCCTCGCCGCCTCCCCGGGAGAGTTTAACACCTGGCCGGAGCTCGGGCTCCCTGCCCAGCAGCAGGTGAGAGAGGCGGCGGCGGCGGTGGGAGGCGCTCGGGCTCCCCCTTCTTGGCACGGAGATCCGGCGGGAGGGGGGGCCAATCTTGGTGGCGGGGGAGGGCGCGCGCGGGAGGTGGCCAGGAGGTGTGTGTGTGTGTGTGTGTCGGGGGAGGGTTGAGGAAAGGACACTGGCCTCTCCGGGGTGGCGCGGGGGCGCACGGGGACGCCACCCCCCCACCGGCCTCCCTCCCCTCCCCCCTCCCACTCGCCCCGCCCAAAGGCCGCTGCCGGTGGCGATGGCGGCCGCGGCCGAACCCGGGCGGCTGCCGTGGCCGCCGCGGATGCCGAGAGGAGAAGGAGGCGGGGGCCCACCCGCCCAGGAGCCCCAGGCTCCCCCCCCGCCCGTGCGCGCAGGGGGGGAGCGGCAAGCCCGACGCCCCCAGCCGGCGAGCGCCGCCGCCGCTCCCGTGCCCCCCTGCAAGGCACACACTCCAAGCCCCCCGCACCCCCTCCTCCCTCCCCCCATCCCCCGCCCCCGGACCACGGAAAAATAATCAAATATTTTCCGGTCCGTGGGGACAAAAAGGTTGGGGAGCACTGGTTTAACAGATGCCTCTAGTAATGCATCTTGCAGAGGACAAATTGTCAGATATTAGTTAGTGAAATATATGCACTAGACAGTATGTTCTATATATATATTTGATATGTATTTAATTGATTTAAAGATGGAGTCTGTAAAAGTGCAAAGTCACAGTGACTCAATGTATATTTTTTTCTAATGGAGTACAGCTGTTAAGAATTAACATAGCTATGAGGTAATGTCATTTATGATTGGACAGACACATGTATAAAACTGTTCCGTAAATCATTGTTCATTGGGCCTTCTGGGAATAAGGCACCCACTTTGTTTCTCTGCCATATATTTTGTCAATGTAATGTTATGCTGTTGAACTTTGTATAGGTTCTGTGATGCTGTGATATTTTTTGTATAGTTTGTAATATAGCCGTTTGGTTTTAAGAAAACTCTGTCTCTGGCTAACTATTTATTCAATAAGTATTGCTTCCGCTGGCTGATCAAATAGCACAAAACTCTGACACAAACAGATTAAGTTCAGATACAATTTTTAGGGGATATTTTGAAAAACTGCGCACTGATAGAGAGAGCAGGATGCCCTAAAATTACTACACAAAAAGCTGGTATAGACCGGAAACAGAGGAGTCCACCACTATTCATACTAGAGTTACAGTATTTTTCCAAGTAAAATACTGTATTTTGGTCTAAAATTGTTAGACTAGAAATTGAGAGTTGTATACTTGACTGAAGAAAAAACTGCGCAGTTGAAAAACTGTAATTTTGGGTTGGGAAAGTGGGGGGGGCGTCTTATAGATGGGGAAAATGGTACATTCCTTCAGGCTTCAGCTTTCCCACTCTCTGGTCAGTTTCTAGAGGAAAACAGGGGATGTGTGAAAGTCTCTGTTGTTTAATAGATGACCCTAGTTTTGAAAAACTGTACACTGATAGAGAGAGCAGGCTGCCCTAAAATTTCTACACAAAAAGCTGGTATAGACCGGAAACAGAGAACTCCACCACTATTCATTTTGCTAGAGTTACAGTATTGTTCCATGTAAAATGCTATATTTTGGTTTAAAATCATTAGACTAGAAATTGAGGGTTGTATATTCAGCTGAAGAAAGAACTGTGCAGTTGGGAAAACTGTAATTTTGGGTTGGAAAAGTGGAGGGGTCCTTATAGATAGGGGGATAGTATATTCCTTTAGGTTTCAGCTTTCCCACTTTCTTGTCAGTTTCTAGAGGGAAACAGGGGATGCTTATTAGGAATGTGCCATTTGTGTTTTTTGAGTGAACTCCCACAATTTTCCAACCATTCCCTAGAATTTCACTCTACAAGTCCCATATCTGTAGACACTTATATTTTCTGCACACCGTTGAGGACCTATTTCTGAGGCTGTACAGTTGCCTCAATCCTTGTTGAAGAAGAAGAAGAAGAAGAAGAAGAAGAAGAAGAAGAAGAAGAAGAAGAAGAAGAAGAAGGTGATTGTCATTCTTTCTGGGGAATCATACTTCTTCATAAAATGTTGTCTGCAGAGCCTACAAGACATTGAGGGTACAACACCCAGGAACCCCACAGTAGCTTTTTGCCTTTCATTAACAAGAGGAAACAAGACCTCAGGTAGTAGATAAGCCATGGTCTGGTTGAGGAAAATGTAGGCATTTGGGTGTGTGTATTTGTGCACTAGAATTGCCAGAATTTTGCTTGTGGCATTTTTGAATAATCCAGGGAGTTGGAGCCCAGGAGAAAAAAAAAATCAAATAGCACATCCCAAATGCCTATAGACAACTATGCAGAAGTTCAGTGGGGTTCAATGGGGCTTCCCAGAAAGGGAAATGTTTTTCTTATATATCTAACAGTGAGTCTCAATGTTGGACTTACAATCCCAGCTGGATTTCTGGATCACCCTCTCTGTGGGGCTTCAGTGGGTCCAAAACACTGCAGCCAGATTGTTAGCGGGGGCTGGTTACAGGGACCACATAACTCCCCCGATGCAGTAGTTCCACTGGCAGCCAATCCATTTCCCGGCGCAATTCAAAGTGCTGCTTCTAAAGCCTTGAACCGCTTGGATCCAAACTACAGCATCTCAAAGACCGTTATGTTTCTTTAGGAGCCTGCCTGAGTATTAAAATCATCAAGGGAGGCCTTTCTCCCAGGACCACTTCTTTCACAGGTGCGTTTGGAAAGGACATAGGACTCTGTCACTGCTGGCAGACTCCGGAACTCCCTCCCACAGGAGGCCAGCCTGGCCCGCTTCATTGCTGTCCTTCTTCAAGCAGGCCACGGTCTTTCTCTTCAGGCAGGCTTTTCTTTAGTGATGGGCTGTCTAGGGAAGGTTTTCAAATGAGATGGTTTGCCTTTTGTTCCTTCTAAATCTGTTTTATTCAAGCTTCACCTAATATTCTTAATATAATGTTATTTATTTATTTATTTAGAATTGGAATGCAGCAATTCACATTTTAGCTTTAATGTATGGGAGTGATGTAAGCCGCCTTGGGCCCTTTTTAGGAGAAAGGCAGGGCAAAAATATTTTAGGCAGGCAGGCAGGCAGGCAGGTGAACTCCTTGGGACTTATATCTGCATAGACACCTTAATGACTGCACAGTAAGTCCCCAAAGGGAGTGAATGACAGATCTTGTATTAAACTTATACATCTGGAGCAAACCAGGTGCTGCTGGATAGCAAGTCTTGTCATCCCTTATCACACTTGCTGTGGAAGATGGGAACTGAAGCCTTACAATATCTGCAGGCCAGGGCCAGAAGTTGATGACCCCTGGTGTAAACACACAACACCGATGGCATGCCACTTCCCTTCTTTCCACATAAAGCCAGTAAATGCTGCTAAACAGGCTGGAGAGTTGCAGTGTTTTATCAGCAGGTCAGATCTGTTGGGGAAAGTATATATCCTTGATGTTCAAATGTAAGCCAGCTCCAGTTGTTGACTAACATGCACTGTTTTCAAAACCAGGGCAAAAAAAATCAGTGGCAGAAGGGATGAGAAGCAGGAGGAGAACAGCCATCAGCAAAGTATAGTAAGAAGAGACTCGGGGATCAGAGTGGGTGAGAATTAGAAGTGTTTCTATGTATACTGTATGCGAAGGAATACTCCTGTTTTCAAATGGCAAGAGCTATGGCGACCCAGAAATTTCTCTGGCCTCAGCAAGCGGCCTCAGCAAGTGGAAGCCCTAGCCCTAGCCCAACCCTAACCCTAACCCTTCCTGAGAAATACAGAGAGGAAAACAAAAGGGCATGAGAGCTGGAGGACCTGCAGGTGAAGGCTGAGCAACTAAGGCGGAGAAAGAGCAGGAGGGAGGGCACATCAGCTAGGACGGCAAACAGCTGCCCATAGCTGGGACAGAGGAGGCGTATGGAAACAGAAGCCGCTTAAAGCCAAGCCTCCTGTCTCAAGGCGGTGGGCAGCTTGTACAAAGCAGACCTTATCCCTCCCTTGATCCCCGGCAGCAGTGAGATCGATTGCACTTCATCACTTAGAAATCTCTGCCTCTTTCTTTCCTTGGATCCTAGACCCTGGCAGGTTATTAAGACTTCTTATCATCCCTTGTAAGATCACAAGCAGGATGCAGCCCGGCTCGTCCTTGCTTGGTTCAGGAGATGCCGGGGCTTTGATCTCCTTCAGACAAGTTTTCCCAACATGCAGTAAGAGGGTGCAGCCTTGGCGGGGGGGGGGGGGGGGGGCTGATTGAGAGGAATGGAAATTCAAATCCCAGGCTTAGGTCAGCAAGCCTGTCTCCTTGAATGCCTGAGCCCTAGGGAGACGAGATGGTCAGCGCTTGGGAAAGCTGTCCTTGGTACTGTAATTCCAAGAATCCTGAACTGGTAGGGGATTCGGGGCATTGTACAGTGATCCCCCGCCTATCGCTGGGGTTAGGGACCTGACCCGACCCGCGATAACTGAAAATCCGCGATATGCGGATGCCGGTCAGGTCGGGCCTGGGGGAGCCTAACTGGAGGCTCTTGTACTTACCCTCAGCCTGATGCTGCCCCGAACGGACCTGCGAGGGCCTTCCCAGGCCTTCTCGGGGCCCCTGGGAAGGCCCTCGCAGGCCCGGTCGGGGCAGCCCCAGTCCTGGGGTAAGTATGGGAGGCCAGAAACAGCCTTTGCCCCTTACCCAAGGGGGGCTTTTTTCATATACTATGGTCCCGCAATATAGCAGGACCGCAGTATATGAACAGCAATAGAGCGGGGGACCTCTGTAGTCCAAACGTTAGGTGAAACTGATACAGCTACAAACTCATGAGAATAGGGTATGGTATATGAAAGCAGGATTTTAAACAACTCTTCATAGAATCATAGAATCATTGAGTTGGAAGGGCCCTATAAGGCCATTGAGATCAACCCCCTATTCAACACAGGACGTCTAAACAGATCTGATAGATGGTTGTCCCATTTTCTCTCGGAGGCTTCCAGCACTGGAGTGACCACCACCTGCTGATATATATATATATATATAAACCCCTATGAGTAATATTAGGCTGAAGGAACTAAGCATCTTTAGCCTTGAAAAGAGTAGATGGGAGTTATAATAATGTTTTCAAATACAGTACTTTAAAGGTAGTCATACTGAAGAAGTACTGTGTGGGATCTGTTTTTGATCAACTGAAGCTGCAGTATATGTAATAATAGGCTCAAACGACAGGAAGCCAGAGTTAAGCTGAATATCAGGAAAAACTTCTTAACTGTTCGAGTTAACAGTTATACAGTATATTTGTTTTGCCATCACTGAGGCAGCTTTGGCAGTGGTGGCAGCAGCAGGAAGAATGAGGACAGGTGGGAAGCCCCTCACACACCCCATGTTCCTTACCTCTGCTACATGGACTTGGGAGTGAGTCTTGCTGAGTAGGCATATGTAGAGTGGATCAAGAGAATGAGCTGTAATCAAGCCACTATCATTTCAGCCTCAGTGTTCAAAAACACACCTCATGTGGAATATGAATTCCTTGCCAGCTTCCCTAAGCATCTGTTGGCCACTGCAAGGAAGAGGCTCGTGCTAGACAGATCAGAAGATAAGGTAGGTAAGCTTTTCCCCTCTGAAAAAGGGCTCTTATGTTCATTAAGACAGGGAAGAGGGAATAATACTGCTTCCCACAACTGTGATCAGGAAGACGATGACATTGTGTAACACTGACGGGCAAATGTAGATGAACTGTATATGAAGGGATCTGT
>JAHTLZ010003468.1:10100671-10114048 GCA_023846285.1 Phrynocephalus versicolor | reverse complement strand
ATAATAATAATAATAATAATAATAATAATAATAATAATAATAATAATCTGACTTTGTGGGTAATGTCTAATGATGCTGTGTGTATGTTCATGTGGACAATTCACACTGGACCTATTTACGCAATAATCATAAATAATGTGTGGTCAACTCAATTCTGATTTCTGGCTACCTTTTCCAGGGTTTTCTAGGTAGATAATATACTAAGAAGTGGTCTCCTCTGTGTGGCCTTGGGCAACCTGGGACGGTGTAGCTTGCTCAAGGCAACACAGGCTGGCTCTATTCGCAGGAGGCATCCCGATCATATACAGTGGACCCTTGTATAACAAACAGTTTGTATAACATAAAATCTGTACAACATAAAAAATTCCGGAGATAGGGGAAATTTGCTTAACATAATTGCCTATGGGGAGAATCCGTACAACATAAAAATGGGATTACTCTGTTTTCAATGCATTACTATGGAAATGTGTATAAAGGAAAATTTGCTAAACATAATTTCATTTGGAACGAATTAATTCCTTTATACAAGGTACCACTGTACTTAAACCACTGAATCATCCAGCCAGTTGTCCTGCTTGGGTTACTTCTCTCCAGTCCTACGGGATCCTAGCAAAGGCTCAGTCGTTATAACCGCTGTACGGCACTTCCACGACACACACCGCACAGAACAAGCTGCCTGGAATTGGCGAGGACACGCGCGCACCCTGCTCTCCTTGCCCTGACTGCACGCAAACCCACCACCCGCAAGGGTGAGGCGCGCGGACTCCAGAGCGCGTGCACGGCGTTCCCACGTACAAAGGGGTTGAACATCCACACACCCCCACACACCCCCACCAAACCAGTTTAAACTGTAAAGCCACGTGCGTCCATTTGTACACATAAACCCGTACGAGGGTGGGGGTGCGCAATAACATTCGCTCGTCGCGCCGGGTTTTCAGACGGCGTGCTTCGCTCTGTATAGGCTTTCCTAGAGATACACACACAACACAACACGTGAAGGCTTGAACCAAGCGTTTTCCACCCGCGTCGGAAAACGTCTGAGCTAGAAGCAGGAAGGGCGCAGGGCTCGATCGGTCCACGGAAGCCTCGTCGACGTGGGGTGGGTGGGTGTTGGTGTTGGTGTCTAAGCGCCCGCGCAGCACGGCGGCTGTTCCGCAAACCCCGGCGCCAAGGGACGACGCGGGTGCGGATGGCGCACACGCCTTGACCCGGAGTTTACACCCCGCTGCCTTAACTGCCACCCACCCAGCCAGCCCACGTCTACAGGCAGGCGAAGGGGATCCGAAGGGGCAGCCCGGCAGCCGTGCTGAGACACGCGGCCACGTCTCGCGCGCTCTGCCTTCCGGGGAGCCGCCAGACGGGCCGCCGCCGCCGCCGCCGCCCGGACGAGAGGTGTCGTCTATTTACGTCCGCGTCATAATAGTGTTTCTCCTTCCACCGCCTGCCCGCCCGCCCGCCCGCGGTGCGCCTCGTGCTGGTGTTTTGGAAAGGCAGCTCTTTGGCCAGAGGCCGCCGCCGCCGCCGCCGCCAAGCTCCTCTCTTCCTCCTAAACGGAGGAATCGGGGTTCCGTCCCGCAACCTCCCCTCCAGCCCGCCGCCATCCCCGCCATCCCCCCCACCGGGTTTCTCGCCGTCCGCGCTCATTTGGGAGACCCGCGTTCAAGTCTGGGCATTTCCCACCATCCCAGCCGAGCGTAAGAACAGCCCAAAGCCCCGGCAAAGTTGGGAGTTTGGGGCGGCGGGGATGATGGAGATCGGAAGACAGCAAGCCTTCCCGATGGAGCCCGGAGTGGTAAAATCCGCCTGGGTGTCTGTCTCCCTTCATTTCGCACCAGGCGGAAAACCTCGCTCGCTTCCTCTGGGGGTGCCCAGATGTCCATCACTGTGTGGACCAAGTTCGCTTGGAGAAAAAAAGCGACCGCCTCTCGACACCCCAACTTTCCTTCTCTCGCTTGCAACCCCCCCCCACAACCTCTCCGACCCGCACCCCGGAGCGGTTCTTCGCCTTACCTTTGGCAGGAGCCACTGACTGAGCAGGAGAGGGACCCAACTAAGGACCTTCATGTTTCAAAGGCAACAATCTTCCGCCAGCATTGGCAGCACGGAGGGACGAGGGGGAAGATCAGAGAGAGAGAGAGAGCCAAAGGGCGAAGGCGAGAGGGTCGGGAAGTGGGGAGGGGGAACCTCAGAAGGAGCATGGAAAGGTGGTGGTGGGGAGGGAAGAAAGGCACTCCCCCCGCTCCCCCGCCAGCAAAATCCTCTGGGCAGCCGGAAGCGTTAAGAGCGGAGCAGCGGCAGCCGGTCCCCGGCGCAGCGATCGGAGGAGATGCCCTGAGAATTGCGCGAGCGAGGCAGGCAGGCAGAAAGTTGACTCTGCACTTGATCAGAGGGAAAGCCGGAAAGGGGAGAGCTTGGGGGGGGGGGAGCAGAGGCAGAGAGAGCGCAGAGCACAGACAGCCGTCGTGAGGTGCACCAGCCCTGCCCAAGAAGCTGGAGAGAGAGGGGGGGCGCTTCCTTAACTCCCTAGATCACCAATCCCAGCCTGCCCACCCCATCCCACGCGCCACGGGAGGGGAGGGCCGTCGTCTTCCTACACCCCCCTCCTCCTCTTGGAGAAAAAGATTGGTTTGGAAAGAGCCGCTGGGGAGGGAAAAGGAGTTTGTTTCCCCTACCCCCACCCTCCCATTATTCGAACAGAAGAGGTAATCCAAGGTGTATCTCCGTTGGTTCAAGAAGCCGGGGTGTGGCGAGCCACCTTTGGAATATGGCTAGCAGAGTTGCTTCGCGGAGGAGGGGAGGGGAGGGTGGGGGTTTGGGGGAGGTCGATCTTGAACTTGGGATCTGAAGACCGGGTGGGCTGAAGACATGCGTGACTTGGGCTCCCTCCGTTCCCCCTTTTCCACCCCCGCCAAATCTATTTATTTTAATAGATCTACTCCAGATGCAGAAGCACGCGCAAGATCGCAGGGTGCACGGTGTTAAATCTTTCATCTTGGCGCGAGCGAGACAGGGATGTTAAGAGAAAGAAAACCTAGCCAGGGGCGTCCAGGAGGAGTTTAAGCGGAGCTGCGTTCTCAGACTTAGGGGTCAGCAGGAGGTTGTAAGTATTTATTCTGTTTCTTCCCAAGCTTCCTATCCTTGCCTCTCTTCGCCATGGCGGACCTCAGAGCGGTTTACTTGGTGGAAGGGAGCGGGGTTTCACAAGTGGCTGAGGAGGTCCAGGATCAGAGGAAACTAGACCTCGTGGCACCTACTAGGGCAGTGGTTCTCAACATGGGGGTCGGGACCCCATTGGGGGTCGAATGACCATTTCACAGGGGTCGCCATGAGCCAGTTAAGACTCTATGGCCCCTGCAGCATAGTGGCCTGCCCAAGGGGGCTTGTGGCCTCTTCCAAGCAGGGCAAGGGGTCACCACAACATGAGGAACTGTATTAAAGGGTCGCAGCATTAGGAAGGTTGGGAACTACTGTACTAGGGCAAGCAGCACCATCTGCCACCCACTGTGCCATGAGGGAGCCCCCTCCCTTGTAAAAGGAGGAGAGTGGGGGGGCTCCCCATAAGAAAGTATATACTTTTAAAAGGATTGGGGGGCTGAATAGGGCCCTGTATTCACCTAATACAGTAGATTCAACTCTAGATTCTGGTGCCTGTGACCTTGGGTAAGCTTAGACTAGAGCCTTGATGCCGGCACCTGTTAAGCTTCAGTAAAAGTGGTTTTATTTTATTTTTCTGAATAGAAAACAATACCATAAAATTGCAATTGTCCACCACGATCTACCGTACCTATTCCATTTAAAGCTCTTTTTGGAAATAACATTGGCCAAATTCGTGCTATAAAGGAAACAGGCTCCTCCTAGCCATGTGGGAGGATGCTAGCCTCCCTAAGCAGGGCTTGGACCCAACCTCCCTGAGCAGCGCTAGACTCGGCTCTTGGTGTCATGACACTCTGCAGCTGTCTTGCACATCGAGGTCCTGAGTAAGGAGCCCCTCCCGAGTTGTATTTAGAAAGTGTCACACACACACCCTCACTTGTTCGTGTAACCGTGACGGCCACTCTTTTTCTACCCAAGCCATTGGAGCTCAACGTTTTTTGACCGTGAGCTGGAGACGAAGTGAACGAAGAGCCAATTATTTCTACAGCATGCCTTAATAAATGCCGCCTTCTTCCATTGCCACTGGGAAAGGAAAGAGTAGCTGTGAGCATGGACAGAGTTCTCTCCACTCACCACCACTGAGAACAATGAACACAACTGGGATTGGGGAAAGAGGCTTTCACTGTTGAGTCCGCTTCCTGGAAAACATAAACCCCAGCGTGGTGCATGGCATAGATAATTAGGGGGACACACCTGGGCCAAAGAAAGGGTTACCCAAAAGAACTTGAACTCCTAACCTCTGGGTCTGCAGCCAAAAAACTAAACCACTGAGCTATCCACAGAACTGGCTTTTCTTATTCATACCATGCATGGGCGGCAGCAGGGGAGGGGAAGGGTGGAGCCTAAGCAGAAATGCTTGCCATAATACATGGATGCCACCAACTTTTTTCCTTTACCAATCCGACTATTAAAACATGACCCCACCCACAGGATGCAGTGCTTCCCCTGAAATGTTGCATGAACCACCCCATGCAGACTACAGGCAACCCTCTAGGACAGTGATGGTGAACCTTTTAGAGACCGAGTGCCCAAACTGCGATTCAAAACCCACTAATTCTTTGCAAAGTGCCCATACAGCCATTTAACCTGAATACAGGTGGCTGTGAGGGGGCGATATCGGGTGCCCATAGAAAGGGCTCCGAGGGCCACCTTTGGCACCCGTGCCCAGGGCCGGCGCTAGGTTTTTTTGCGCCCTAGGTGAGGGGTGGGGGGCGGGGCGGTGGCAGATGGCAGGGGATGGCAACGGGCACAGGGGGGGAGACTGTGACAGGCGCGGGGGGTGGGCGGTGATCGGCGCGGAGGGGGCGGGTGGGTGATGACAGGCAGCGATGGGCGGATGGTGACAGGCGGCTGGCAGGAGGTGGGGGGACGGACGGCAGTAGCCAGCGGGGGGGCAGACTGGCCAGTGCCCTCTCTCCTTTTTGGCGCCCTAGGCAACGGCCTAGTTCGCCTTAATGGAAGTGCCGGCCCTGCCCGTGCCATAGGTTCACCAATACTGGAGTAGTCAAAACACATTGCTCCTCCTCCACCAGATTGGTTCCAAAATAAAAAACTCTTATCAGCTAACAAGGCCAACCTGGTCAGTATTACTGAGATGTAGGTGAAGGAACAGGGTGGGTTATTCTCTACAGTTGTTGCCTCCTAAATATTCCAAGCAGCACCAGCTCCATTCAGCAACCAGGGGGAAAGATGGCTCCTTTCACTTCATTAAAAAATGTCAGTGGGAAAAGACCACTTGACGTTTTCAAACTTTTAAAATTTCAGATATTTATGTTTTGTTTCAGAGTTTTATTTTATCGATTCCCCCCATTACCACTTGATTTTTATTATTTTTAAAAAATTGTTATTATTATTAATATCATTGTTCAGTTTTTTAAAAGATTATTATTGATGCATTTTAACATTTTATAAGCTTTGCAGGCTGCTCTGAGAACCTATAAATATAAATTCAGTATAAATAGTACTGTATAAATAAAACGCTCCACCCGATTCCAGTACCCCTATGAACTGTCTTGGCCCGATGCAAGGCAGCAGTTCTGCAACGACATGGTGTCACCCTTAATATTGGGACTGGGAACATCTTCAGCTCTCTGAAAGTTTTGGACTTCATTTATCAGGCACCCCCAGCCAGCATGGCCAGGAATCAAGGAATAGGAGAATTGTGTTCCAATACATCTACGAAATATCTTCATCCTGTCGAACCCTATAGGACTACCTTGGCCCCAATCCAGTTTTCTCCCATCTGCTTCCAAAGCAGATTGCTTGCCAGCCTTTGCAATGGTTTGGGAAAGTTTGATCAAAACCAGGTGCAGGGAAAGGCCTCTAAGGATAAGGTAGCTCACAGTAATTAGGTCTCTGTTGTGTTCTTAGTGTAACCCTTGAACTGCCTGAGTTTGGAGTATATGAATAAATAGAAAGGAAGGCTCCAAACTTACCTTAGCTCTAGCCAAGCTCTAGCCGGGCAGAGACTGATCAAGCTCCCAAGCACAGGCAATGGGAGACAGGTGTAGGATGTGCGAGCTGGAGGCTGAAGAATAACTGAAGGGCAGGATTCTGGCCTATCCAATTGGGGGCCAGCAGGCTGTTTAAACCATCCAATGGCCAGCCACGGGGATATCCTGGGAGTGTATATAAACAAGGCTTTGGGCCATTTTAGCATTTGTTTTTATCCCCATGCAACCTGTGTTTTTGTCATGGAATAAAGAGCTTTGGGTGTCGTCTGGTTTCATCAGACCTGCTCTATAATTGACTCCATAGAAATGTTCTTCAGAAGCACCTGTTTTGGCTTCCTTCTTTCAACCTCACCAGCTATGCATGACTCTTAATAGATGCCTAGCTTGGTGGGCCTTCGCAGCCAGGTCAGCATGTCAAAGGCCCTTTTAGCAACCCCCCCCCAAAAAAAAGAAGAGGAAGGATTGGATCTGTTCCATGTTGATTGGGTTGCTTTATTTCTCTTTAGGTATTTCAAGCAACTGGGCCCAACAGCTGCTCTGCTTCTTGGAACAGTAAGCCTGGGTTTATCTAGGAGTGAACCTTGCTGAATGTTGAGGCCACCAGTGAAATTGTGACCAGAAACGCTGAGCAGCCTACAAAGCCCTTGTACAATACATCTTTAAATAGGGCAAATGGCATTCTGGGATACCATCCAGGAATGTGACTGTGGAGGATAATCTAGATTGTCAAAATGCGGTTCATACATAAAAGGACTTTTAAAAAATAAATCATTAAAAGTAATTATCTCTCTTTGGCAAGGATGTGCAAAATATAACATTTAAACAATGTTTTATACAGTCAGGACTTGACTTTTCTAGTTCTTCAGATTAGCTAATTGCCTTGTCTTAGTCTTGCAAGTAGAGACCCCGGAATATAAATATGATCAAAAACATGAAGCACTTCTGTCCAAAGCTGTACGGGCAGCTGAAGATGAAACGCTTTGCTAAGAGAAAGCCTTAGCTCCGTGGAGGAACACATGCTTTGCATGTGCAAGATTTCTGTTCTCTGGCATCACCACTTAACACATAATACTCGTTTCAAATGATTTTTCCCCCCATGCGTGGTTTTGGATTAGCCACTACCAATGAAAAGAGGCCTTATGGACAGCATGAAGAAGTTCTTGTTTTACAAAACAACAACAACAACTGCAGTAGGACCCCAGTATCCACTGGGGATTGGTTCCAGACCTTCCCGTGGATAATGAAAACTGTGCATAACGGAAAATGCCAACCCCTCCCCCCAAAAAAACTGCTGCTTTGCAACAGCAGCTTGCTTTATGGCTGCTGTTTTATGACAGGAGCTTGCTTTACAGCTGCTGTTTGTGACAGTAGCTTGCTTTGAGGCTGCTGGATTATTTATTTATTTACTTTCTCTGCCAATTGTGGATAACTGAATCAGTGGTTAATGAGTCAGTGGATACGGGGGTCCTACTGTATTAGAATTGTTCAAATATCTTAGTCAGCGGTCATGTTGACCAAATGCTTCTTGGAGCTGTACCACTCCCTCAAAAAAAAAAAAAAACATTGTCCACCACATAAACAGATCAGTACCCCTCTGGGAGAAGGGAACTTTTGCGACCTTGCCAGAAAGCTCAACTCACTTGATATTCATTGTTAACAGCAAGCCTTTACAACTGGGTGTAGCTCATGGACTACTAGAACATAAAGGTGAGGAGACCTCATCCCCAAATTTCCCAGACACAGGCTGCCCTCCTTTACAACAACTTTCTTTTCTGGGCCAACATCATCATGACCCTGCACCAGCCAATTCAGTGGATTAATAGTGGCACCAAGACTTAAGCAGGATATAGAATAATACCTAAGCTGATGACCTCAGCTATGGAATAGCCTCCCATGACAAGAGGATGACATTGTTAGGCATACCTTGAAACAAGGCATTAGAAAAATATAAGAGGGATGTCAGCATCAGTCTTTCCTTTAAAACTGTTGAAATTATAAGGAATTTGGAGTTCAAAGTTCCTTTATTTTCAGTGAGGTAGAGTAAGAAGAAGAGTGGCTGGTTTGAAACCCACACGGAGAATGCACAGCTGAGGTAAATTTTGAGTCAGTGAACTGCCCTGCCAACCTTGTCGCTCATTTACTTATACACAGTAGACCCTCGTATAACAAGAGGTTTGTTTAAGAGAAAATCTGCTTAAAGGGGGGGGGGAATTCCAGAGATAGGGGGAAATTGCTTAACAGAATTGCCTATGGGGTGAATCCATACAACAGAAAAACAGTCATGATTAGGGATTAATCTGTTTTCAATGCATTCTTTTAGGAAATTTGTACAGAGGAAATTTTGCTTAACAGAATTTCATTTGGAATGAATTAATTCCATTATACAAGTTACCATTGTATTAGTATAAGACTATATTTTGGTCGAAAATTGTTAGACTAGAAATTGAGGGCCGTATACATGGATGTAAGCCGAGGAGAGAACTGTGCAGTTAAGAAACTGTAATTTTGGATTGGAAAAGTGGGGGTCATCTTATACAAGGGGATGTCTTATAGACATACAGATATGGTAATTACGCCATTGTATTCATCCCTGTGGAATGAAATTAATCCAAAGAACTAAATGAGGCAGGAACTTGGGATAAATTTCTGAACAAGCTGGGGTCCTGCTTGAGGCCCTATAAAATCCCCACTGGGGCTTCTTCTTCCCCTTAAATAATTGTTAGGAGTGGCAAGATGTCGTGCGTGCATGGGATTTCAAGGCAGGGGAGACATTTAAGGAGTGGTTGTACCAGTTCTGCACCCCCAGTCAGTTTCCATAGCCAAGCGGGGATTCGAAACTTGCTCTTCACAGTCCTAGTTCTCCACCCCACATTGGACACTGGAAATCTACCTAATGATGTCATAGGCTGCTATCTCACCTGGGGAAGATCCTGATATTCTGACAGTCCGGCTTTTCTTCTTCCTCTGATCATGTGACAGAAGATGTGGGATAGCAGTTCCCACGAAGAGTGAAGTAAAAAAAAGGCTAGCTGAGCAGTGCTGGTGGTGGTGGGGAATAAAACGAAAAATAAAAATTAAAAAGCATCAGACCAGACGGAAGACCAGCTGGCTGGCGCTGGGTGGGGGGGAGTAAAAAAACCAGCACCGACCAGCCAGCTGGCTGGCACTAAGGGGTGGGGTGGGGAAATAAAAATAAATAAATAAATAAAATGTCAGGCCAGCCGGAGGACCTGATGGCTGGTGCTGGGGGCGCGGGGGAGTTTACCAAAAACCCGCACCGATTGGCCAGCTGGCTGGCATGGGGGGTGGGGGATTTTTTTTTAAAAAAAGCACCAGACCAGCTGGAGGACCTGCTAGTTGGCACTATGAGAAAGAAAAGAAAAGAAAAGAAATCCGGATCATCTATGCGCTCCCATGAAGTCTGCCTCTTAAAAAGGTGGATTTTTAAGTGAGACAAAAAATTCCCTACTTCTCCAGTAGGTCTTGGAAACCTCGCTTAAGGAAGCGTTACTGGGGTTTCTTTTTCTTTTTCAAAAAGCCCAGTGGCTGTGGGGATGGCATTTTTGGACACAGTTTATCTTCAGATTTGATCTGTACTTAAAGGGATGTGGGATAGAGCCCTATACTCTTGAGAGTCATGGGAGGTTATTCCATAGCTGAGGTCATCAGCTTAGGTATTATTTTATATCCTGCTTAAGTATTAGATTGTCCTAGGTGTGTTTATAGAAACGCTGTTATTTTAATTATTTCCTCCTGATCTTGCATTTAGCAACCCATGATTTTTATTTTGTAAGGTGGCTTAAAACATCTAAAACAAATGCTAATCCTTCTTGTCTTCAGCAGCCTTTCCACCTTTTTATTCAATTTATCAGAGTGGGTATCTACGGAGATTTGGCAAAGGCAGATCTACCCTTTGGTTAGTGAAACACAACACACCCAAATGTGGATAGAAGAGGGATGTGTACCATGACACGGGGAAGATAGTGGGTGATGGGGTGTGTGGAATATGTGAAAGGGGCTCCAAGGGTATGTTCAGTTGCTCAGGCACAGTGGCAGTGAAGTTACGGTATTTCTTTATGGACAACATGTGTAGCCCACCTAACCCAAGATGATTTGCTATCTGAGGTGAGACAGGAAATGACTTCCCAATTCCACCCCACAACACAAGGGACTTAAGTGTCTACTTGCATTTTGCTGAGAGAGAGAGAGAGAGAGAGAGAGAGAGAGAGAGAGAGCATGTTATGCATAACATTTGCCTCTGCTAACCTGAAAACAATAATTCTAATTAAATAGAAATTCGGTACAACTAATTCTAGTGGGGAAGATTGTGGCCAGGTGGCCCATGTGCCTGCTTAGACCACTGTTAATTGTTAATGGGAAGGTTTTTTAGTTATCTACTTGTTTTATTTATCTGCCACCTTTCTCCTAGTGAGGGGACCCAAAGTGGCTCACAAATGAATGGGGGGTGGGACTCAAGAGTTGTGTGTCTGGCCATCAAGTTGGATGTAAGTCACACCAGTGATTTTACTTGGATTCCCCCCCCCCCCCATGACCTGGGCTTGACTGGTTGACCTGGAACCCTTTCACCCTCCTACTTGGAACTGGTACCAAAAACCAAAACAAAACAAAACAAAATACAGTACTTGGTCCTGAAGACTTCCTAATATCCTTGCAAATGAGTGAAAACCAATTAAGCTAAAAAGGGTTAGACAGATTCAAGGTCTCATTCTTTCTCTAATCTAGGGATGGTTTTTAATGTTGGGTTCCTTATACAGTATTCACAATGGACTTGGATTGATGAAAAGTGCCTTCAGACAAAAGACCATGGCTTGAACTGGAGGGCCCATCAAATTATTTCACTGCCACAGTAGCATCTCACAAATACTTCCTCTCCCTCATATGAAGACAACATTATAGTAAATTAAAGAACTAACAATGAGTTGTCCTTTTCTAATACCAAGATTCTGAGAGAACCATCTGCTTGCACCCAACACTAGGGCCGGTCCTATGTATTTTATAAAGCAAAGCAAAGTGTTCTGCTTATATACTGCCCCATATCACTTAAAGTAGTCTCTGAGCAGTTTACAGGTTTTTTTTAATTACAGTAGGCAAGCTACACATTGCCCCACCCCCACCCCAGCAAGCTGGGTACTCATTTTACTGACCTCAGAAGGATGGAAGGCTGAGTCAACCATGGTTGATTCAGCCTTCCATCCTTCTTATATATAAGAACTGGATGATGAAGGGGCTTTCTGAAGCTGCCTTCTAGCCCTGTATCTGCTTCCCTTGCCATCATTTCCTACACCGACCTTTTACTTCTGGTGAGAATTTATGGGAGTGTAGCCTGGATTTCTGCTAGGGAGAATTGTGCTCCACCTGCTAAATTTGATAGGCATCTGATGCAGAGGTTTCCAATGGTAGGATTTGCCACATGTTCACAACCAAAAAGCAAGGCTTAGTGTAGTAATTTTCTTGGGGATGGATCCATTTTGGAGGGATGTACATAGACCTGAGCTGGCTCAAGCAAATTTATGTGCTGCTCCTCTCCATAGCGAGGGTTCTAGACTCCGCTCACAAATATTACACAGATTGCTGAGGGAGCCTGCTGGGTTGAATAGGCTTTGGTGAAGAGAGAAAGGAACTGTTGCCCTTAACTCCAAAACCTTCATAATCTCCTCTCTGAATTTCAAGGCTTTCTCTCTCACACACACACATTGAGCAGATTCAGAGGTAACATTAAACCTGAGTCTAGCATCGTAAGAATACATCGTGCAGAGGCTTGGGCTGCTTCCCTTACTCCTTTGCGTATAAGTGAAGGAGATTTAAAGCTCCTGGGCACAGATTCTATCAAACTAGTTTCCATTTTGATCTGTATTTGGGAAATCATGGTTTGTGTAATCCATAGTTAGTTCACAAAGTAAGATGCAAAACTACATTAAAACTGCAATCTGTCAACCCGGTTTTATAACGATCTGCTTTGTATAAGCTACACCTTTTCAAATTTAGATGAAATAGAAAAGTAATCCTTGTTCCATTAATAAATGTAAATGCATTTTGACTGTTTTTATGCTCTTTGATTTCTTGTGAATGGCCATTCGTCAGATGGTATATAAACCAACCAAACAAACAAATGAATAAATGTTAGAAATCATTCCTGGAGGCTTTACATCTCCTTTCATTGCATGTTATGGGAGCCTATAAACCCAACGCTTGTTGTGACATATTCCCATATGCAAAAACATAATTTAGTAATACCTCTGATGTATCTATTTATTTAAAAATATATTTAATATTTTTTACCCTGCCTAACTCCTTAAAAAAGACTTACATCAGTCAAATACCATATTTAAAAGCTAAAAACAAGAAGTATGCAAATACTGTACTAAAATGGATCACTCTAAGAAAATGTAAACTAAACACCATCAAGACTAAAAAACTGATTCGAAGAAGTAAGGCACAACGATCCATTAAAAAAAAAACTCACCAGCAAGAGTGAAGAGAGAGGCCTTTGCCTGCTTGTGGAAAGACAGCAAAGATGGGCCCACCCTGGTCTCCTGTGGCAGGGAGTTCTTCAGTCTGTGTGTAGCAACAGCGAAGGCCCCAGATGTTAGTTAGTTCAGCCCTGTCAGCATAATCAGTGGTAGGGAACGATGGGCGCAGCAGAAATAAGTTGATAACCAAAACCTTGGTAGTGGTTTTATTCTGCTTCCACAGCTATTGTTTCTGACAAAGGATCCGGGGAGATATGTTTTCATTAGGTTGCTGAGGCTTTTTGCTAGTCTATCCCCTCACAGAACTATATTTGTTCCCAAGGTTTTCTGGGAAGAATAAATGGCTCTTAAAAGTTGGAGTGTACATGAGTTCATATAATACACAGCACCGGGTAGTGAGGCAACTGGATGGTTCCTTTTGACCCCACAGAATATATTGGCGGGTTCTTTGCCGTGCGTGGTTCTAGGCTACTTCAGTTCTGGTTTGAGAATGAGTGCCTCAAAATTCTCAAAACACATTGGGTAAGTAAGCGTTTACTGTAACACACTTTCTGCTCTCCAGACTTGGGGAAAACACGATCAGGGAGACGTGTTCTTGCTGTTATATACGCCTCCCTCCAGTGCCAATTGTGGATGGATAATATTCAAGGGCAAACATACCAAGGATGCATTACGTGACTAGCACGAGTAATGGAAAAAGTGCTGGGATGAGTACAATGGACCCAAAGGCTTTAATAATAATAATAATAATAATAATAATAATAATAATAATAATAATA
>JAHTLZ010003468.1:10069131-10098782 GCA_023846285.1 Phrynocephalus versicolor | reverse complement strand
TAGTAGTAGTAGTAGTAGTAGTAGTAGTAGTAGTAGTAGTAGTAGTATGCTGCCTGTTCATGACACCCAGCATTTTCTGCCTCAGGTAGCTGCCTCATGGACTCTTAGCTAGTCAGGCCCTGGGAAAGCGAACTATTTGGGTGGTTTTTTTTTTTTTTTACCTCAAACAGCCAAAGGTAGGGCCTGACCCCTGCTCCAGCCATGCCAACACGACCTTTCCTTGGATCAGAAAACAAACAACTACCTTCCCAGGGCCATAGGGACAGGATACATGCTACAATGAGCATTGCAATGGCATTTCGTCAATTTAGTCTCAGAACAATGAATGATATGCCCCTTGGCTCGCTGGCAGTCTCTTTCCACCCTGTAGTTATCTATTTAATGTTCAGTTCTCCTCACGGTAGCCGTTATGCTTGTCTGGGGCTCCCATTAATACCCTTGCCAGAGTTTTCAGTTTTGTCTTTGAAAAGTAACAAATACCTGTATTAAATGGATATATAGCATCTGAAAGCCTCAGATCTATTTTCATCTTGCCTCTTTGTTCACTTATCGGCTCTGTAAATCTCTTCTAAAGGGTTTATTAAAAATGGGGGGGGGAGAGACCACTCCCCTCGCCCTACAACGCACACCCCAGTTCTCCCCCAACCCTTCATGTATTTGGATGTTCCTCACCCTTCTTTTCCTTTGACAATGTTTTCATCTGCTTAATAACATATGATGATCCTTAAGCCTCATTGCATATTCCTGAGATTTCAGGCACAGAAGCGCAACGCCTGACAGGAGCAGTTCATTACCACCCAAGTACAGCAGATCAAGTGCAGCTGAGCTGAAGGAGGCAGAGGTGGGAACTATTAAGGTGCCAGACTGGAAACTGAACCTCACCTCCTTCCGGCGTGGTCTTCAGATTCATTTTTAGCTGGAGTGGCAGACTGGGAAGCATACCAATGTTGCCCTCCTGGCAGGAACCATTAGGGAGCTGAATGTATTCTCGAAGGCTTTCACGGCCAGGATCCGATACTTGCTGTGTGAGTTTATTGGGCTGTTTAGCCGTGTTCTGGAAGTTTTTCTTCCTGACGTTTTGCCAGACTCTGTGGCTGGCATCTTCAGAGGGCAAGGAGCTCAGGACACTTACTTGAGAGAGGTTGTCACCTCAGTGCTGGCCACCAGGCTTTTTGGTTCATCCCAAGTCAGTATATACACCGAAAAGAGACTCAGGTGAAAGCAGGGCTGGGCAAAGTGCTATAAAGCTCAGGAAACTGCCTCAAGGTCTTGCTGAGGTGGACAGACTAGCCAAAGCAAGTTCCTTGTTTCATCAAAGAAGAACATGGGCTGTGTTTCTCTTCTCAGGGCTGGGCTGGACACTGGCAGGCCCATCCCTTGTGAAGTCCACCTAGACCAGGCATGCCCAAACTTCGGCCCTCCTGATGTTTTGGACCACAACTCCCAGAATTCTACACTTAGATTGCCAGTGGCAAAGGACTGTGGGAGCTGCAGTCCAAAACATCTGGAGGGCCAAAGTTTGGACATGCACCTGATGAGCCTGCCCAAGATGTCAGAGGTTGGGCGGTGCAGAAATAACATGGCCTTGCCATGTCAGATATAACAACTCGGCCTGAAGAGCCATAGTACACAGCATCATGGGCTCTGTTGCAGCAAGTGATTGATTGGAATCACAGTGTAGGGGATAGGATTTCTATGACCTGTACTGGGAGTAAAGTTGTAGGAAGGGAGTTGAAAAATGGTGGAAAAGGGATCCTGTTAAGTAAGGAAACATCAAAACAACCACCACTTGGTCTCTGGCTCTAGTAAAGGCTAGACACGATGAAGAAATTATTCCGAACCCATCCTCTCTAAGGGGCCAATAGGGTAGCCAAAGATATTATCCTGGTCTGGTGGGAGTCCTAAGGCAAGGTATTAATAGGATGGTGCCCCTTTCTGCTCTAAGGACAACAACCAAACAGATTGGTGGTTGCCTTTTTTTTTTCAGTGCAGGTAAGCAGAGATCATGGCTCTTTGGCCCCTGAACAAAGCCAGCTAAGTCAAAGGCTCTTCAAACATCTACCTATTTGCTGTGTTATTAGGGCAAAAGCTTCAGAAATGTTACTTTCCCAAACTCTTGAGTAGGAGTTGACTTCTGAGTCAGGATAGACCCAGTAGTCTCTTGTGGCCAAATGTTCTACTGACCATCAGAAACAGAGAACAACAGAAATCAATCAATAAAATAGCCTCAACTTGTGGGTTTTCTTGAGGTTAAGGAAGGTTACATTTTTCACACTGTTAAGCTGTTGAAAGCCAAACCCCTTGTGGATCTTCTGAAACCCATCTTGACAATTTGGAATTAGATTCCAAACTACCTACCTTTGCTTTCTTCAAACTGTGTGTGCGTGTGTGTGTGTGTTTGCAATAGCACAGAGGGGAAGAAGGCAGGCCAAGGACAGGATGGAAGTTCACCAATACTTTGCACCCATCCATATCCGTAGTATGTTTTTCCAACAGTCGCTGGAAGTGGTCTTTCTTTGCGTGAGGGGAGGGAGGAAAAAAAGGGACAAAAGAATAAAGGCTTACCTCCCGGTGCCGCTGCTCCGAGCCCCGTCACTTCCTGATTCCTTCTCTTAAAGGGGCGGGAGGCAAAAAACAACAACAAAAAGAAGCGAGGAGAGCCCGGCACATCCGCATCAAGGAATTTTCACCTGCCAAGAGCAGGTACCTGAAAAGTGCGCTGGGTCGCACTTAGGTGGGCGAGGTCGCACTTAATTTCCTGTAAGCTCCGGAGCTGGTGGGGAAACATTTTTAAGCTCCGGAGCTGGGAGCCATTTGCCCCGGAGTTTAGGGGTCGTGTATAAACGCCTATAGATAGGGCAAATGGCCAGCCAAAAGTGCTATAATAGGTAGACACACAGGCAGAGGTCAGACCCAGAATTAGGCCTACTGATTGAAAGTCCAGCTCAGGGTCCTGCATCTAATATAGTAACAGTGGTACAATGAAGGAGGAAGAGCAGCTATTTAAATCATCAGCAAGCCAAAACCCAAAGTGGGAGATAGAGCAGATTGTTTTGTGCCATTATGAGAGATTTGAATCTGAAGGAATCAGCAAAGGCAATTTTACATGGCCAGGACAGAAGCAGCATAATATGCTAACATGGGCAGATCGGACTGTGCAGGTACATGGTCTGGTTCCAGAATTGACAGGATGAGTCCAGCTCAGCTTCTGGATTTTTCTGGAGGCACATAGTAGAGTGGTGGGAAGGAGGCATGGTAGACATGTGCAAAATAAATGGCTCAAAATAACAAATAGCCTTGTTGGAGCTTAAAAGATTTCTGCCTAGCTCTTACGTCTGTGAAGATTCTCAGTCATCCAGGTGCGGTTATCTGGGAGTTGAGTCATGGCTACTGGACTTCTTTTTTGAGAGACAGAAACGTTTCGCTGTTCATCCAAACAGCTTCATCGGTCTGCCTAGCTCTTGTACCATGGAAATGGCTTGGTAGAGGTGATCGACCAGCACAATTGCTTGCCCCTCTGATTTTCGAAGATTATGTTATAAACTCCCAGTCAGCTTCATTGGGAGCGGAGCAACTGCTGAATAGTTCAGTGGTCTAGGTCTCTGGCAATGGAGCCAGGGGTTTGATTCCCTACTGGGCCTCCTTGAGAAGCCTGGACTCAAAGATCCATATGGTCCATCCGAGCTCTGCATTTCTAAGATGGTTCACATTTGGCCTACCTACAGACCAGTAACACCGGGACTATTTTTGACCTTCCTACTTGTTGTGCTGTGCAGGGCTCATGGCAGGGTCATCTTTTGGGGAGTGACAAGGTACCACTCCATATGAAAATCAGATGCTGCCTGATCCATCATGTATCGATTTTTAAGACCTGCCGAGAAACAATTTGCTCTTTGGAGTGGCAGAAGCCTCTCAGAGCGAGCTGCGCATTGAGATGCACAGCCTGCTCAGGAAGGAAAGAACGCTGGCTAGACGAATGACCTGTGGGACTAGCGACGCCCCTCTGGGCCTGTGGGGGCCATCCATCCACCACACGACTGACAGAATTTGCCCTTGTCCTTCCTGACTTCAGGCCAGGAACTTGCACAAGAGAGAACTCTCTCTCTCCCTTTGCCCCTTGGTTGGAGCTTGCAGGATTCTTGCTAGAGTCACAAGGTCCTGGTGGCGACTCAGGCAGTCCTAACTTTGGTTGCTTAGGGGGCAGGGAGCTATATCCTGCCTCCATCTCTGGGTGCCATTAAGTATGGTTGGAGCATCGAGTTCAGCCCTCTATTAAGCTACCTCTCTTTCTTTTTTTAATAAGATCCTCAAGTCTCTTTTACCCCAGTGAAAGCAACATGGTGGTCCTCATAAAATGCTGCTCCTTGAACTTAACAAGAAGCAAGTCCCTTTTCAGGGGGCAGAAAGTACAATACTTATTAGCTTACATTTGACTCTCGCCTCATACAAATGATAAATGCATTTATAACCCTCAGATCTGTATACACAGTTACCTATGGGTAGTTTTCTCTGCCAACAGTAGAACGTATTTCTGAAAAGACATATCTAGAATGGCTTTGATGTACCTTTTACATTAGCAAACACTTTGATCAAGACAGTCCAGTTACTACTGGGCTCATCCCATGCTGTCCATCCATAGTTTCTTTCTACCCTCCTACTTGTCCCCTTCTAGTTCTGGATGTGGACCCAACTCGGAGATTTGTAGCTAGTAAAAGCTTCTTCTGTGTTTAAAAATGGCTCCTGGGGAGGGACCTGCAGAAAAGGAAAAGCCACCACCGAGCCAAAAATATGCACTTCCCACTAGGAAGGGCAGAAACTGTTTACACCTGCACACAACAGGCAGACGGAGTTCTGGAACACCAGTGGAGGTCATCTGGAGAATGTTCAAGACATGCATGTGCAATAGGTATGTTAAATCAGGCACTTACCAAGGGGAAAAACATGCCGATTACACGGATGAGATGTGGTGCACCTCTAACAACTGAGGTGTCAATCGTGCTGAGTTTCAACATTGTGAAAAATATGTTTGGGGATAGCTTGTGAAAAATATCCCTGCTCAGCCCCCTTTGCCCAGAAAATGGTAGGGATGCAAACCAAGGCCTCATCTGCAACTATAGAGATGGGGTGGGGGGGACCCTGAGACAGTAGTCAGCTATGCTGTATAAAACTTGGGACTTAAAGTGGGAGATATCATTTTTGAATCTTAAAATCAGGAAGATTAATTAAAAAGTATAGATACAATCTGTAGATAAAATTAACAGGTGGGCAGGGGAAAACAAAGGTTTTATCCCAGTTTACTAGGTTCTGTGAGAGGCTTTTCACTTTAACAAATTGGATGTTTTTTTTTGACCCACTAATTTCCTCTATTTGCAAACTGTCGGGGAATTCAGTCCTGCCACTTTATGCTACTACATACGTGCAGACCAGGCCCGAGAACGATTCCAATGCTACATCTGCAGTAGCCCCTGCAGTTGGTAGTGTTGACAGAGCACAGCCTCCAACCTTGCAATCAAATGCAAACACTATGTGTGCTTGCCTGCTCTGAAGGGAAGCCCTTGCTGGAAAGACTTTTTAGATCGTCAGTGTGCATTGAAACACTCCTTTCTTGAGTCATCATCACCACTTGAAAACTGAAAACCAGTGTGTTGGAAATCCAATCACATGAGCCTATGTGAAAACATTCTGTCTACTGGAGACACTTTTTTTCAGTAATGTCTCGCTTCTGGTTTTTGAGCGGTATATGAGAAAGTTTAGACTGAAAGTTGTGTGCACCATGTGGCTTCCTGCTAATATGGCTTCTTAGTTGCTAGCCATGGGCTTGTCAGCTTTGGCTTCTGCAGGCCTCTTTGCAGAGGCTGCAGGTGCCATCTTGTGGCCAATGTAGAGATTTCAAAACCACCCTCATGATTTACAAAGATGAACGAAAGAAAAATTTTCCTATGCGGGAGGAGTTTCCTTAGTTTGTGGGGATCATCCATGTCTAGTCATGCCCTGGCAAATTTAGGGTGCTTGTGAGCTTGTTTTTGGGGGGTCAATGTCTATCTGAGTTCAGTGCAGCAGGCCTTGACACAGAATAAGGTCGGAGGTGTGGTAATCCAAAAGTAGAAAAGGCTTGTTCCAGGTTGAAGAGGCAGCTGGAGAAAGCACTACTTGGTTTCAAATCCTTAAGTTCAGAATCCAGCTGTTAATTGAATCTGCCCACAAAGGTTGAAAATACCAGAATTCTAGAGCAAAATTCATATTACATCATGAAAATGCGAGCTGCTGAAACCCAGCCCACCTCGCCAGTCTTCTACAAACAAGCCAGCCAGAGTCCTTTCATCCCGCGTAGCTCCTTCCTCAAAGCTACCTAACCTCACCTTCCTTAAACTTGATGTAAACAGAGCTCGAGTTACATCTCGCATTGGGTGTAGAGATGGGCACGACTTGGAAATTTTTTTTTCCGAGTTGTCGTTTTTCGGGACGGGTCCATTTCGGCTCGTTTCCGTTTTTCGCGAAATTTTTCAAAAATTTGTCGTTTCATTTTTTGTTTTTCCGTTTGTCGTTACCGCCGCAATTTAGCGCGACTTGACTTCCCAGAGCATGGGGTAGGGGGTAAGGGCTAGGCTTAGGGTAACGGTTAAGGTTAGGGTGGGTTAGTGGGCTGTACCTCTGGGTGCCTCTGGCCCACTAAGAACACAGTGTACTGGCGTATGGGTTCGGGTTCGGGTTAGGGTTTAGGGTTCGGGTTTGTGGGCTTTTAATGCCCTCTCTGGCACACCCAGAAGTCTCAGCAAAACCTGGCCATGCGATTGGTGGAATGGCTCCAAAAATTTGCATGGTCCCATTCCATGGCCAGCCCATCATTGCGCGTGCGCAGGTGTAAAGAAATAAAAATAAAATAAAATAAAATAAAATCAATGGAGACGTTTTGTTGCAAGAAAAACCCACTGCTGCTACTGTAAAAATTCAAGCATTTAAAATAGCTAATTTTCGCATGTTTCTGTGGTGCTTTGGTGGGTTTTTGGACCACGATTAAAAAAAAAAAATTGCGGTTGCCATTTTGGATCCCCCCGCCCGCACACCGCATGGCAAAGGCAGACAAGACGATGCCCCCCCCCGGCCTGGTACCAGCAGCGCAGCAGTAGCACCAGCCAAGGAGAGGGGGGGGCGGGGAAACCCCCCTCCCAAATAAAACACCCTTCTGGCCTGATAGGTGCCCTCAGACAGTTTTCACCTGCTTTTAGGGCCGGGAATCGGGTTTTTTTTAAACTTTTAAAAACTTTTTCTGTGCCGCTTGGCATTGTGGGATCGCCGCGATGCCAGGAACGACAACGACAAATCAGACCCAATTATTCTTTAGTCGGTTCGAGTTCGAGTTCTGGCGGAGTAATTCCCGTTACCGTTTCCGTTCCGTAACGGAAACGAGTAACGGAAACGGAAACGGGAATTCCGCTAAGTCGTGCCCATCTCTATGATGTGCTGAGTACTGCTGATTGAATTGATGAAGAATAGTGATCAGCTGCTAAATAGAGATCAGCTGCTTAATTTTGTACACATCTCACATTGTGTGTAGTGAGGCAATAGTCCCATGTGCCAGACTCTGGGAGCAACAGGGGCAGGTCTTCCCCACTGATTATCCGTGCCTTTGTTGAGCTTATCCGCCACGCGCCTGCTGGGTTCAGGTGTGGTGGCGAGATTTGATCCATGGACAGTGTTGAAATCCGGTTCAACTGTCCAATACAGATAGCTTCTGGATACAGGAGAGGGAAGCCATCCTGTCGTTTGCCCCAGGCAGAAAAATGCTGTAGGCCAGCCTTGCTTAAAAGGTTGACAAGGACAGTCGTGGTGTCTAGGTTAGAATAACCATATGTGCAGCAGCAGAAACACAAAAATATGTTGGCTGCAAAATCTCTTCTGTGCAACCACTGACGGTCCCAGTGTGTTGGCCTCTTTTGTGTTTGGCCACCAAGCCTCAAGTCTGTCTTTCCAAACATGATAATGAAAATGAAAAAGCTGAAAGTGTACAAGGGTGTCCCATCTGTACCCCTAAGCATCCTATTCATAATGAAGCAGTCTTCTTAGAATCATATCTGAAACACAGCTGCCCATACATAGTCGGCATGAAGATGCAAAAAAGGTAGCTGGAGCCTTTATTAAAATCTGGTGGGATTGTCCTGATTGTTGAACCTTCTGAATTTATGTGGAAGGCACGCTCCATGCCACCCACAAAAAGCCACGTGGCAGGAGTTGACTGCCAAAGCTGTTCTAGGGGAAGGAGGAACGACGTGGTGTCTGGGAAAACTTTCAGGCCCATGCCAGCAAATTGCTGGTCAGACTTATGACAATGTAGGGAAGGAGGAGTGCAGAACAATGCAAGAGGAATGTGATCTGGAAGGAAACAATGTATGCCATAGAAAGAAGATGGAACCAAAATTCAGTTCTATTAGGGTGCTTTTACACAACCTCTAAAATGCGCTGGTAACTTAACTTCTGACCAGAGATCGTGGGGGTTTGTCCCTCTTCCTGTGTTCCCATCCCTCTGCACTCCATTGTTCCTCTCTGTGTGAGGGGAGCGAGAAAAAAAGGGAGAAAAGAATGCAGGCTCACCTCTGTCTGCATAGGGATTCCTGTCTCTTAAAGGGGCGGCGGGGACAAAAAACAAACAAACACAAGGCAAGGGGAGCCCGGCATTCACAGCTTTACAATCCGCATTGGAAGATTTTTTACCTCTGGAGACCAGGTACTTGTAAAGTGCGCTGGGACGCGCTTAGGTGGGCGTGGTTGTACTTAATTTTTTTTTTAAGTCCGGAGCTGGTGGGAAAACAATTTTAAGCTCCAGATCTGGGAGCCCTTTGCCTCAGATTTTAGGGGTCGTGTAAAAGCAGCCTTAGAAACAGAATACGGAAACATCAAAGCAAAGCAAAGCGTTCTGCTTATATACCTCCCCATACCAGTTTTACAGTTTAATTATGCAGGGCACACTTTGCCCCCCAGCTAGCTGGGTACTCATTTTACCTACCTTGGAAGGATGGAAGGCTGAGTCAACCGTGAGCTGGCTACCGGGACTGAACCCCAGGTCATGAGCAGAGTTTTACCTGCAGTACAGGCATTTAACCACTGCACCACGAGGCTCTTGTGTTGTGTTGTTGTTTTTTGTTGGAAGATCGTTGGAAGAAACATCACCAAGGGGACTCTCATTCTAATGAATTATTCTAGGGATTCAAAGGCCCGGAAGCAGTAGCCAAATTGCCCAGCAGTGTCCATAGATGAAGTCCAAATAATTAACCTTTGTAAAGTCTGTTAACAGGGTGTAAATTTAGCCTAACTGGAAGAGGCATCGTGTGGCCCAGGCAACCCAAACCCAGCTTTCGATAGCTTTGTAAATACTTGGCAGGTGGAGGCTTATTGGTGGCCTTGTGTATCAATCACAGCAGTGGTCATTCACACTTTGTATCTTCCCCCCAACACCCAGGACCAAACCCTGCCCCAAACAAAGAAGCGGTGATTTCGAAAATAGTTTTTAAAAATTTTATTTATAACAATATCTGTTTTTTTAATTTTTTGTTTTGTTTTTAGTTGTAAAGTAATCCGGCAAAAATTATTAAAACATTTTGGCTCCCCCACTCCCAGAACAAGAAAAAGAAAGAAAAAAGGCTGAGGAGACCTCCTTCCCTCCCGCCACATGCGTGTAATTTTCTACTATAAAACCTAGATCATCTTATTTATTTTTGATCTGTTTTCATCTTTTAAAAAAGCATGTTGGAGAGGGAAAAAAAGTGGAAACAACATTGAACCTCTTTCCAGAAAAAAAGATGGCAAATAAGTTGCAGCAATGGCGGGAGGAGAAGGGCAGGGCAGGAGATGGGGACGAGGGTGGATGACTGTGGTAATTGACAACTTGTAAACTCTGTTTAGTCTTGGATGTAGGGGCTACAAAAGTAAAGGAAATACAATCAAAGCAATCCTCCTGGAATAAAAAAAATCATCCCTGGAGATGAATGCTTTTTCACAAATGATGGTTAGTGTGGAGGTGAAAGAAGGCGTGGGGGGGGAAGGCAAGGGTGGTATTATGCTCTGGTTGGTAGCACAGAAGTAGCTGGAAATCTTTTGGATGGAAAAAAAAAGGGGGGGTTAAGGCGTTGCAAAAGAGAAGATACGATTGGCTGGATGCAGTGGAAGCAAAGGCTGTTCCTGGCAAGACGTGCTTTAAAGTCGCTGGAAGAAGGTGGTGTGCGCTTGTTGGGATGTGGACAGAACGCTGACACCAGTGGCTCGTAAGTGTCACCTGCAGTCCACTTTCAGATGGGATGGGAAGTCAAGGAGAAAACTATGGAGAAAAATGCAATGAGCCTTAAAAAAAAAAAAAAAGCTAACCTTGACCTACTAAAACTCAGCTCCTCCTGCTGCACTCTAATAAAACCCTACCGAGGTGGTGCACACTGGAGACACGGGTAGGTGTGGTGAGATATTGCCCGGTTTCTACACACCGATTGCCACTGAAGATAATATGTTTTAAGGCTTCTTAAAGTTGATTACATAATGGGAAGTAAATCTGAAGATTATCTTAGGAGCTGAAACACGAAAATTGGTATCCTACAGCAGTTCCAAACGTACCCTAAGATCGCACTGAATTTTGCCCAATGCAAAGAATATGGGGAAAGAGATTTCTTTTCAGAGCAAACACCAGAAAAGTTTAGAAGCAAGCTGAAAAGGTTTGCATGGGACTCGAGAAATTTCTTTTGGGATGGGCTACACTGCCCTTATCAGAAATATTTTCCTTCATTCTGAAGGCAGAAGGAATGATGCTTTATTGCCAACTAACTTTTCCAGACATCTTCTGGATGGGTGCTGTAAAGTAACAAAACACAGCGTTCTGCAAACAAACAATGAACAAAATTAATGGTCCCTAGAGATGAAGATTTAAGAATCACAGGTGTATACTTGGGGTGCCCTTGCTTTGCCCAAATCACTACGAAGGTGTTATCAGACTGGTAATTTCTCTTACGGTCCACGTTCTGTCAAAGCAGAACCTCTTCCTCCTGTATCTGATGCCTCTCTCGTTTCTTGCCCTCCCTTCAACAGAAGTGGTCTCATGTTCCTAGTGGGAGGAAGTCTGCCCCAAACACACCCCCTCCCCGTTTGTTCAGCAGTGGCACCCTGGGAAGAGTGCAAAATTTGTTCCAAGCTTTAGAAGGCTTCCGACCTACAGCCGCCTACACAGGAAGCAAAAGTGGGTTGATTTGTGCAGCGAGAAAAAGAATGCAGCCAGGTAAGACCGTGGAGCCCTTCAACCCAAACAAGGGTCTTCTGAATTTCTCCCCCACCTCCCAATGTTGCTTTTAACTCCGTCTACTCCAAAGTCCAGTGACAGAGATTCAGCGGCTGGTAGATGAAAGGGAATATACAGGTAATAATACTGCTCACATATAAAAGTAATAATCCTTCATTTGTACATTTGTACAGGACCGCTTGCTCCCAAATGCCCTCCCTAGCCCATCTTGTCTCTTCCCATCTGGTCTCAGTCTGGGCTGGTGGGTCCATTCTTCCGTTTCCTATGCCAAGGGGGTGCCAAGATCATCATCCGCCCCTCTTGACAGCAGCTCCCGCTTTTCATCTGTGCTGGCTAGTGAGTTGCGGCTGTTGTGGGCGCCCATGTAGAGTGTGGCATACACTGGGTTTGTGAAGTTGGTGGGCTGGAGGAGAGGAGAGGAAACACAAAGAGAGGAGAGTGGGCAGGAGAGCAGAGGTGGCTTCTCCGGAGATTCCTCTGGCCCCTCGTAATTCTGCCCCACATCCACAGTCATCATTCCTCCGCATCCTCCCTCCATGACATGACAAGAGGAGGGAGGAGCACAGTCACCCCAGAAGGCAAGGAATCCTTCCAGTTAGAATGAGACCTACCACCCTTTATCACCCTTAATGCCATTGCATGCGACTACTCTCAAAGACTGCTGCTAGGGCTGCTCTTAATAGGGTGCCAGGAGCATACCAGTACACTATTCCAGTATGTATACCACATCCTTACCGCAGACGACAGGCTCCCTGCAGTACTCAGCATACTGTGTTTTCCACAGCCTCTGGATCAGGGATGGGCCATGAGCAGACCTCAAGAGGTGGTTAAGACTGCAGCTCCCAGCATCCATTGCTGGCATAGCCAAAGAAAGGCTGGGACATGTAGTTTAACAACTTCCAGAGGCCGTCACTTGGTCTAAAGCGGTTACAGATTTCTTCTTTTCGTATATTCAACTGATCGTTCCCCCAGATTGGCTTAAAATGTTTCTTTTGGAAATGATACATTTCCTACTGTGCTTGTAATGCTTGAAGCATGTTACAATCGATGTATGTTCAGCCAAATGGTGTACGAGTTACAGGGCCTGTTTACAACCGGAAGGATGTAAGACAAGGATCATTTACCTGATCACTTTGTCCACGACTGACTGGTCATGTATAACGCTGTATACTCAACCAATGGCCAATGGTGTTGCAGAACTTCTCTGCTGCTAGCTGCCATTATGAATGCGTGACCACCATTTTTTGACCAAAGTCCCACTGCTGTACAAATGGGGCTATATCAAGTGATCTTGTTTTGTCATCAGTGCTGTTCCTTTATCCATCACAGAGTATTCAATAACTGCCTTGTTAGATCAGCACAAAGGTCTGTGTCCTTCCTCCACTAAAGTGACCCATCACTTGGTCCATGGAAACCTATGGGCAGGATGTAGCACTTAAACTTAAAAACGATGTATGTCCTGCAGGTGTTTAGGGATGTGCATATGTCTGAATGTCTTCTGAAGACCCTGAACCTTCCTACAAGTGAAGGCTTATCAATCTAAACCTGAGTTATCCTCGATGGGTAAATCAACAGCCACTTAGGGATATTGTGCATTGTTTCAGCACCCCAAAACAAAAGTGGGTTAGCACACTGGTACTTTTGGTTCTCACCTGGACCTCTTATTCCAATCCTGCCCTACCCTCCAGCCTCTCTTCTCTCCCTTTCACCTTACAATCTATGCGGCCAGATGTCTTGGCTGCTGAGCGCCTTGCCTGTTCCACCTGCCAGCGTCTTCCTCCGAAACAAACCCATACAACCGTGGGGAATTAGTCTTCCCCTTCACTCCTACTTCCAAACCTTGTCCGGGTCCAGAGCAAAGTCGGCATCTAGCAGCTCCCCCACGTCATCAGCGTCGGGGTCCCCTTCATACATCTTGTAAGTGGGATTGCCAATCTCTACATTCATGGCGCCGTTGGTCATGCGCTGGTGCTGGAACCCTTTGGCCCTGGGGAAGGGAAAGGACGGAGATCAAGAGAGGCCAAAGGCCAGCGCCGGCGGGCCCCACGGTCAGGGCAATTTTGCGTCATAGGACACAGAGTCAACAGAGAAGTACGCGTGAAACTCCATAGTTATCTCAGGAAATTTAAATCCCCAAATTTGTACCTTGGGGGATGTTAATTTGATAATGCAATTAACAACGAGGCACCTGCGAGACAGCACAGGCCAGACAGTGCATTGCTGAGTTGTTCCTGCTTCTACTGATGCTCCTTTGCAAATAAGTTCCCCTTGGAATAAAAAAATTGCAAAGTCAGATGAGTGGCCTATTGGCTCCCTGGCTGGGCTGAAAGTGACTCTGCGTGGAGCCCACCTGTAGAGTCTGCACTGAAAATATGGAATGGTGGGTCCTCATAGTGATCTCCTGTACATGGTCACAGTGATCCTTGCCCATGACCTAAGCTGGTCTGCCCCTCCATGCCCCGCATGGACCTTGGTGACAAAGAAGTGCCCCATTTGTGGACTGGTGCTTCTTAACGTGGTCTTTGAATCCTGGGCCTGTGCATTTTAGGAGGTGATTTGAAAATATTCTATCGAGAAAAAATGGAAAATAGACCCTGTCCCATTACCAGCACCACTTCCCAGATGCCTCCTGATGATTCTAGAAGCAGCCGAAAACATGTAATTGCAACAAATCATGGAGAGGGTAAAGAAAGGAAACGTCTATTCCAAATATATGCGAAAGCAATGAGAAACAGAATGGCAGTGGACTGAAGGGGAAACACCCTTGTATTTGGGACATGGGGTGAGAAAGAAAACATTTAGCTTAGTTAAAGACAAAACATAGACCAAAAGAGCCTCCCTCCCCGCTTGCAGTATCTTCAAAAGAAAGAGGGGCACATCCACTTTGCTAGAGGCGCTCAAGGCTGGAAAATATTGTAGTTCAAAATGGCTGCCATGAAGCAACTCCCCCGCCCCCCAAATGGCTACTGCCCTCCATCTGTCCTGTGGGCTCCTGAGGTGCCCTCCGGAGATTTTGGATGGAAGAACATCTGGGAAAGGCAAGCATTGTCTTTTGAAAAGGACTGGCTCCCTGGGTTTGGCTGGAAATAGCCCCCACCACCCTGTTCCCCAAGGCCCTGCCAACGGCCTCGGTCCCGCTGCTGATCCATGTCCTCTGCATGGATGGTTCCCAGCCCTTTCTTGCTGGCAAAGCGGAAGAGATTTGGGACTAAAGTGGAGACATAAGGTTCTCCTCTGCAGGAAGCTTGGACCAATTTCCCCTTCTGATGCCTCTGGTATATCTACTGGGGTAAAGTTAATTTTTTAAAAAAACTTCTGTCTGCACTCACTGGGCTGCACAGCCACATGGATGTGCTTAACAGAGGAGGATTTTGAAGAGACTTGGCCAGATTTACTCACTGAGGTAAGGAGGAGGAGGAGGAGGAGGAAGAAGAAGAAGAAGAAGAAGAAGAAGAAGAAGAAGAAGAAGAAGAAGAACTACTACATACCACTCAACATTTGTTTTAGTGCTTTGCTTACCCTTTAATCCGCTTCTTGTACCAAACCACCACAATGGCCACCAGTGTCACGAGGAAGAGGAGAAGGAGTGGAATGAGGATGGTCAGTGTTCCTACAAGAGGTAGAAGATTTGCTAGTCACTAAGAACTGTCTCCACGAGCCTGGTCTCGCAAAGGAGACAGAACCAGCCCACTGTTCCTTGGCTATAAACATACATACAACCGATTCCCTCACTTGGGTAGATCCTCTTTTCTGCACGGTGGGCGCTGACGTGGACGCATCTCTCGGAAAGAAGCCGTGACAAGCCCAGCATTTTTCTCCCTCCCCTGCCTCAACGTTTCACTCAGCCAAGAACTTGGCTCAGACACCTTCAAGGCACCAAAGACTGTGCAGCTGTCTTCTCTCCTGAGGGCTGCCTCCCTCCCTCCCCCATGACTGAGGCTTCTGTTAAACTGGCATCTGTAGGAATCACCCGATGGACACATGGCCAGGCCACTGGAGGCACTGCTTGATCAGTCTGCATTCTTAATTGTTCTATGGGAGTTAATTCCAGAAATGCCCTTTGGGAGGCCCTTTTCTTTGCCTTGAAGTGGCTGCTCCAGACTCAAGGTTAAATCACGCCCTGAACGCCTAGGGTGCAATCAAATTTCCTACTGCTCACACAGGGAACATGTGGCCCTCCAGCAGCAGATGGCTTGTAATCGCCACTGTCCTTGCTAGGCTGCCGTCAGTGGATGAGAGGGGCCGCCTGGCCGCATGGGAAGAGCGGCAGGTGCCTTGCCCTGTTGTAAGGGGTTATCCCAATGCCGATTGCACATTGGGAAGGAGGGAGGGAGGTACAGCTTGGATTTGGCCCCTCGGGAACCCCAACACCCAGGACCCCATTCCTCTATTTGGCGTGGAAAGTCTCTCATCATCACCGCTGCAATGGGCCAACCCTCCTGGATCCCTCCTGCTTCCTCCCCAATATACATGCCACACCCACGCCATGTGCCATCATCCTCTACCAGCAGTGGCCCAAACTCTACATACGGTAGCTCTGCTGCTCGCTGGTGGCCGACCTCTCACATTGCTCCCCTGTCATTTCTGGTGTGCACCTGAAGAGTGAGAAGCAAACAGGGTCACAAGGGCACTGTGGGGGGGGGTGGCTGGGATCAGCCGGAGAAATCAGGCATGCACCAAGGAACGCCCTGGACTGGCCGGAGGAGGATGCCACAAAAGGAAGGAAGGGCGTTCCAAGAAGAGAACACTCAGGTCAACATGCCGGACGGGGCTGGAGGAACAGCTGCTGGGACACCTCTCCAGCCCCAGCCCCCCAAGAGCTCACATTGGAAGGAAGCTGGTGGCTGTTGCAGGAGGGGGCTAAGAGAACTGCAGTGCCTGCCCCCCCCCAATGGTCATCTTGGTGTTGTGTAAAAGGAGGTGTTTGAAGGATGCCTTCTGTCCACAGAGGACACAAATGGGCATGGATGGGGACAGGGCAGGCAGGGTGTCTGTGACCCTCCGGGTATTATTGAAATGACGTCACAGCAGCCACAGCCCGCCTGGCTAACAGTGAAGAAGGACATGAATGGGAACTCAGAAGCACAGGCTCCTCGCCCCATTACGGTTTGGGAATAGGTGGGGTAGGGGTAATGGGCGTTGCGTCCCCATCATCACAGGAAGCAGGGGCTGGTTTCCCTCTGCTTAATTCCTAGCCAACACCCATGGATGTCCCATTCTCCCGGTTGGTTTTTCTCCCAACTTACTGGCACTCGGGCATCAAGGTATCGGCATTCATCTTACACGTGCCCCCGTTCAAGCAGTAGTCATCGCAGGTCAAGCAGCTGGGTGCGATCCTGCCGTCAGAGCATCTGCAAAGGCAAACAGAGCCATGGTCAGAGAGGGGCAGAACAACACTGTCCTCCCTCCATCCTGGTGATGCCAAGGCAAAGCAGTGGGGGGGGGAGGGTCCCATTGGGATCCCCTGGAGGAAGGTTTGGATACCAATTTAAGGAAGCGACACACATTCAAAGAGACAAAACAGAACCGCCTTCTTGGAGCCGACCAGCTCCCCCAGCCAAGATTCCTGGCCTGGGAATCCCAGGGACTTTCTCTGTCCTTTCTCCTCCCACTAGGATTCTTGGTTTGTCAACTGGCTTGGCTTTTCCTCCCCCCATTAGCCAAAATCTCCCCCTGCTGCTATCCTTGGGCAACCGTCCTAGGCTAACACACTTGGTCTTGAAGAACAGGCAAACTGACCTGGCAGACCTGGCAAGGCAGTTCTCGGGTCTCCTTGAAAATTTCCAGAAGGGAATGATGTGACTTTACAATGCCAAGGGAGCATTGTTGCTTTATTAAAAAAATTTCTTATTCCTTTTTAATTGATTTTTGATTTTTAAAGAAGCTTGTTTTTTTTTAAAGAAGAATATGGTCCCAATTTCCAACAAACGACACACCCCTTCCAACCCCCAGCAACAATATTGAGGAACAGCAAATAAACATTACTTATCATACGCAAAAAGAATGATGGCATGATCAGCTGAAAGATTAGTTCCTAAAAACCACCCAGATGATGGGTGGCTTTGGGACTGGCTAGGCTAGGGGTTATTACATTTATTTATCTTATTTTGTGATATCATTTATTTGCTTATTGTTTTGCTTAGCCCGACCCACCAGAGTGTCGCAGGCATTCTCACTCTGGGTGGCCACATGTAGAGAGGCACAGAAAATGATCACCAGAAACTGGGCTTTCTCAGTGGTTGCCCCGTCCCTATGGAATAAACTTCTGAGTGAGATTCCCCTTGCAGAGTCCCTGCCTGCCTTTAAGAGGGCTGATAAAACCTTGCTCTTTAAAGAGGAGCTTGGCAACTCTTAATTTAATTTTTTTCTAAAACTGGGATCAACAGAATTAGACTGCCTGCTGGTTTATGCTGTCTTACGCTATTTTTATTTAATTGTGTAATTTAACGTATCTTTTTGATTTTGTTGTCTTATTGATTTCCTTTATTTTATTGTATTGTTGTAAACCGCCCGGAGTTGTTTCGGGAAGAGGGGTGGTATATAAATGAAGAATTGTATAAATAAATAAATAAAAAGAACATTGTTATACCCTAGTTCACCAAAAAGCCACTCCCTGCGATCCCTTTCGGTGTGTAACCTCTGAGCCTTGGGTCTCAGAAGCAATGGGTGGGTCAAGACAACGCACCGCCCCCCACCTGTATCTCTGGGCAATCTTCTCCTGTTCCTCCTGAAGAGGCACTTGGGGTGCCCACTCCCTTTCCTTGCCTGGGTGCACCGTTTCTCCCCTACGGCTTTGCACTCCGGAGACCCCAAGCATCTTTCATCATCTTGGCTCAAAGCTCATGCCTCCCACCCTCCCACCCACCCCCCTCTCTCTCTCTCTCTCACACACACACACACACACACACACAGAGTCCCTCCCTCTCTACCACCACCCCCAACCACATCTGAGCGCCCACCTGCAGGTGACATTGCCGGTCTGTTTGTCGATGGAGCAGTTGCCTTTGAGACAGCGGTCGCACTTGTTATGCTGGCAGCGGTCGCCGTAGTAATTGGGCAGGCAGCGGCACTGGCGAGCCCCAGAGGCTGTCAAATGGCACACGCCACCATTCTCACAGTAGCCAGGGCACAGGCCTGAAGGGCACAGGGAAGGCGTCAGCATGCATGGGAAGGATTTATTCACACTGCAGGGCTGTGTGAACCACAGGGCTCAATCTTATCCCCACATTCATATACATCCTGCTGCTGGCCCACCTGAAATTCTTATCATTGCTCACATGTGATTACTTTGAGTCGCTTATAACAAAAGATGTTTGATTTCTGGGGAAGAGCGCTACGCAGCCGGTCGCGTGCCCGTTTTCCTACTTGTTCTCCCGCTCCTCCCAAAACAGGATGGAAATGGAGACCATTTCAGGGCCAGGGCTTTTCAGGGCCAGGGCGACAGCTAGTGTCATAGCCTAGCTTTCCAATCCTGAATGGATACCAAGAGAGGTGCCATGTGGCAGGGCTGGGGAGGTGGCAGGACGTAGCCCTAGGACTCACAGAAGCTGAGTGGATAAGATCAGGTAGGAGTACCAGGAGCAGGGAACAAACCCACCTACGAGCTGCAACAACTCCTTCCCATCTCAACAGCTATCGTGCCATTCTCATTAGCTTTGGGTCAATGCTGTGCGATCCCCGTGATGCCTCCAGAAGCTCAATCCAGTAAAGGCTCTTTGCCTCAATTTTGAGGGTCGTTTAACTGAGCCGGCAGCCTTCAGACAAGCTGGACTGGCACAGCCATCCATCTCAGGCAGCATGGCAATGGGGGATTGATGGGCACCGAGTCCCAGTGTGTTGGGTGGACACTGGAGATGGGAGAAGGAATGCTGAGCGGTGGCAGGAAGAAGGCAGCAGTGCCGCTTTTGGCAGGACCAGGAAACAAGAGCTGGCAGTGCAGAAGAAAGCCGAGGGGGGTGAGTGGAGGGGCACCTTTTCAAAATCCCACCCTCTGCTCCCCACCAATCAAGTTTCCTATTAGATGTTCTTTTCCCAAAAAATATTTGGGACCGCTGCCTGTTTGCAGGGGCAGGAGTGGGGGGGGGGCAGAATCGGGAGTAAATCGCCCATGCAATGTTTTTTCAATGCTGCCAACAGGTTTCCTTAACAGACCGGCTGGTTTTACTTTTCTTGGACTACCCTCCCCAAAATCTCCCAACTGTGGAATCGTGCTGGCTAAAAGATTCTGGGACCAGTAAAAAGAATAAGGGGGAAAAAAAGCTTTCTGAAGTCCTGGTGTTTCCGCCGCCTCTGGCCCCGGGAGCCTTACTGTGGGGTTGCAACTACAGGCAGGAAATCGCCTGGGGGGGGCAGCACTTACGGAACTGGCACTTGTCGCCGTCAAATTCAGGGGGGCATCGGCAGTTGGGCTGGTTCCCATGGTTGACGGTGCAGCTCCCGTTGTTGAGGCAGTAGTCGGCGCATGACTGCTTATTGCACTGGAAGCCGGTGAATCCGTTGGGGCAACGACATGTCGGCACCCCTGGGGTAGAAGGGAGAAAAGCAGAGGTTCAACTGAAGATGCAGCAGCATCAGAGGAATGGGATCGGGGAGGAAACCTTGCATTCAGCAGACGATAACATGGCTCTGTCCCTATCAGCGTTGCAATGATTTCCCGGCTAGAGATGCCAGGCACTTTTAATGCAAAAAAAATAGTAATCAGGTGATGAATGCTGCATGGTAGAAATCATCAGAGACTACCTTTTCCTACCCTCTGCTAGCAATTATTTGGTGTCTGGGCCTGGGATCCATCTTCCACTGGCAATGGAATGTGTGCTGAAGTGCCAGGAAGAAATGCTGATCTTGTTTCAAGCATGCAAATATTTGCCATCTGCCCCCACCCACCCCGACACACCCCTGGCAATCATCCAGCTCTTGCCCCACTCACCAGAAAAGGAAGCCGTACAGGTACCCCCGTTCTGGCAGTAGTCAGAGCACTGGTCGTTCTGGCACTTGTCCCCGCTGTAGCGTGGCTGGCATCGGCATTTGGGTTGCTTGCGGGCATTCAAGAAGCAGCTGCCGCCGTTGAGGCAAACCAGATCGCAGGTGTCGCTGGGTGGAACTAGAGCATACACAGAGACACAAGAAAGTCAGGGCCCTCTTCTTCTTTAAGCACCGACAAGAATAATAAATATTAGGAGCCTGCCGGTCCAGGCCCTGGGGAATATGCAGCCAAAACATCAAGGAGGCAGCAGGAAACGGGAGAGGCAAAAGAGGGAAGGAATGCCATGTTGCCCTCTCATGCATGAGCACTGGGAGTGAACCAGAGACCTTTGGGCTCTACTGAAGCCACAACCTCTGAGATAGCAAGTCAGAAACCAGGCAGGTTAAATAGGGCAACACCTCCATGTTGGCCCCGAGAGCTGGCAGACATGGAAGATGGAGTGGGGGGTGGGGGCAATCAACCTGAAGAAGGATGCACAAATGTTACTTTCTTTGTGAAGGTCTTAACACCAGGGTAGGGCACCATCAGCACCTGGAAAACGTGACCACCTTTAGTTGGAAACTCCATCTGGCCCTACAGGTTTGGGGATTTAGGACCTCTAGTCCAAAGGCAGAAATTATGCAAGCTCTAGCAAAATTTCCTTGGTGAATTCTCTCTCTGTGTGTGTGTATCAGTTGCAGGAGGGGAGAGAGGCACACGTACCGACAGGAGACACGGAGGGCGTGGGGATAAGGACGCAGGTGCCGTTGTCTAGCCTTCTGCCATTGGGGCAAGTACACACGGGGCCGCTGGGGCTCAGGAGGCAAAGCCACTCACACTTCTTCCTGTCGCAGGGGTTGGTCACTGAAGAGCAAAGACACCAAGAATGGAGAGCTCAACCTCAGCCACCTCCCTCTCCCTCCCTCTCCATCTCCTCCACCGTTCTTTCTCCCTCTAGGCCCCAAGAACAGTCTGGGGAGGCAAGTCTGCTCTTCTTCCTCTTCTGGACTGCCACCTCCTCCCCTCACCTTGGAAGGGTCCCTCTCCCCTCTAGATCGGTAACTGCTCCAACCACTGGTTCCCTACTTACTAGACCCCCGCCCCCGCCAGGTTCTCTTCTAGCTGAACTGCAACAGGCTACGATCTTCGGCCTAACTGTTGTTCTTGTGTTGCTTCCTGAACTGACCAATCAGCTTAGACAGAGGAGATCCCACTCAAGGGAAATCAAGTTACATCGCATCCTACTATAGCAGAGACATGAATGCAGATGGCAGAAGCACAGGCTTATCTAGCCTACATCAGTGCTCTACAGTTAGAAATATACAGGGCAGCTGCATCTTGACCTAACAGAGAGATCCCTAATCGTGACCATTTTTATGTTGTACGGATTCGCCCCATAGACAATTCTGTAAAGCAAATTTCCCCTATCTCCAGATTTTTTTATGTTGCACAGGGTCCACTGTTTGTATCTATGTATATTTCCTTTATTATTATACCCAGAAGGTGAGTTGTGACAACTGGGCACATTCGATTGAAACCTTTCACTCAACAAAGTAGCTTTGTCAGTTTGGGGAAGGTTGGTAGGAGACCTTCAATTTATACTGCACAATGGTTTCACTTCATCCTGGTTTGAATCAGTTCAGTAGATGGACAATGGCCAGGGATGTGTAAAAGGCACACCTGGATCTGCTCACACCCATTAAACATGGGTCACTGGTAGTGGCCTTCGTGGTGGAGATGTGAAGTGGTTCTGATTTTTTTTGGAGGGGGGGAATGGATGGATGTCTTGATCTCACAAGAAGTCCAGTTGGCATAGCTCAACTTCCAGATAAACCCACCTAGAAGACTGAGAATCTTCACAGACATATTCATTTTATTATACTCGGTGATCTGAAGTCTGTCTTTCCCCACAAAACTTTCCTACCCCAGAACTACTGGCTGCCTCCCAAGCCTTAGCTTGAGATCACTGTGATTGCCTGTTCTCTTTTGAAACATCAGACCCCAGAGAGCAAAAGAGAAGAGGCCGCACTAACCATCTGGCTGCTTGTACTGGTGATAGAGGACCACGTCGGTGGCGTGGTTGAGCCCCGCCGTGAGGTTGGTGACGGTCCCATTGCCGAACTTGTGGATCTTGAAAATGCGGTTGTTGATGTAGGTGACGCCGTAAATGTAGTCCTCAAAAATGTCAATGCTGAAGGGGTGGCTGAGCCCTGGGGGGAAGGACGGGCGACAGAAGCATTAGAAAGAGATTATGCAGGTCTGCCAATTGCTTGGGATAAGGCAAAGGAATTGAGTTGAGCCAGCGCTGCTCTGTATCTGTCCCTTGTAGGAAGGGAGGGAGAGACTAGGAAAGAGGAACAGCTCCTGTGTTGCCAATTGTGGAAGAGATACAAACACTTCGGTCTCGTGGAAATGGCAAAAGGTTTCATGTGCTTTAAATCAAGAGGCCATTTGGGCAGGTGGAAGACCTGTCTTGTACCTAGGTAGCACCTTCTCCTCACACCCCCAAACGAGACAAAGGCATTTCTTAAGGAAGAAGAGGCAATCAGCAAGAGTGTTTTAGCTAAAAGGTGTTCCCAATTAAGCCCAAGGGGAGGCACCTGGACCTTCTAGAATGGGAAGAACTCCACCCAAAAGCTGGGAACCCAGCCAGGAGTGAAACCATTTGGGCCACTGCAGACTGGGGTTTGGGGAAGGCTGGGTGAGGTTCTCTAACCTGGAAGTAGAGGTAATATGTAGGTAGACCCTCCATAGGAACCACATTATTTATTTCCTTACCTTTCTTGCTGTCAATGGCCACCACAGGATCAGTGCCATTCAGCATGATGCTGCCAATCACAGAGAGTTTGGCGTCAGCCCAGTACAGGCGCTCGTTATGATAATCAACAGCTAGACCTGTAGGTAAGCAATGCATGTAGGTGTCAACCATTCACCTGACAAAGTTCCAAAGCTGGAAGCCTCATGAATCATCACCTTTGGTCTCAAAGGATGGCCTTTCACATGAGTGTCTCGACCAGGGCCTCTTCTAGCCCGCATCTCAGAATCTGTGAAACCCTCCCCACTCCACTTCAGGGTTACTTCCAGAGATCAAGAGCGGGACTGGAGAGTCCTGCAAAGCCCTCCTTTCTTTCCCTGATCCATCTGCCTTTGCAAAAGGATTTCTTATGTTTGATTTCCCTCTCTCTCTCATAAAATGCCTCTCTGTACCTGGAAATTTGGGCAACAACCCACCTGCCACAGCAGACTAGCTTTCCTCTATGAAGTGCCCTTCCGATACTGGGGTCTTCCCTTCCAGGGGTCCTCACCACTGGTCAGGGTGGCTTAGGCTGAGGGGGGCTGCAATCCCAAACACCCGAAGGGTTTCAGGCAGAGGAGAGCTGCCTCAGCTCGTAACAGAGGGGCCGTTGGCCGTATGGAGTACAAGGCATTTCTACCGTGCACAAAGAATGAGTTGAGTACACTTTCTGCGGAGTGTGACGCTGCCTCGTGGGTGGCTGATGATGATCTCAGCAAGGGATGGGTGATCTCGCCCCTAGTGCCCCACTCACCTGTGGGCCACTGGATATTGTCCTGCACCAGTGTCTCCCGCAGGGTCCCATCCATAGCCGCTGTCTCAATCTTCGGGTGGTTCCCCCAGTCCGACCAATACATGGTGCTGAAAAGAGAAGCATGCTCCGTGACGCCTCTTGCCAGGAGGAGGGGTGGGGGGCACGGCAAGCCGGGAGAGGTATCAAACAAGCGGCCATGGAGGCCCCGACTTACCCTCGGAGGGGATCCACCACGATAGCGTGAGGCTCGTCAATCATCCCCGAAATCAGCGTCTTGCGGTTCTCGCCTTTCATCTGGGCCACTTCAATGACGTCGCGCCCCGAGTCTGTCCAGTAAATGTTCCCGGCCACCCAGTCGATGGCAATGCCCCGTGGCATCTTCAGCCCTGAAATCTGGGAGAAGGACGAGGGAGGAAAGAGAGGGATGATCACATCGAGGTGGGCCAAGGCCTCTTTCTCAACCCCCACCTTACAGGTCCCAGGGCAGCCTCCTGTGCTCTCCCGCAAAGCCTCCCAGGTAGCTGCCCCCTTACGTTGAGGTGCGTGACTCCGCCGTCAATCTGCCGCCGGCTGCGACTGGAAGGGCTCGAGCCCGCCGAGGAGGGCAGCTCGCGGTAGGAGATGCGCCCGGTGTGCCAGTTGGTCCAGTAGATCTTGTTGCCTTTGACGTAGATGTCCATGGCCGCAATGCGGACGCTGTCGTCCCCTTGGAAGGCCGGCTCATAGGCCGAGTTGGGGTTGAAAGGGTACATGCTGCGGATCTTGTTGTCGTCGGCGATGTAAAGTATCTGGTACTCAGACCCTGGGCAGAAAGAGACGGGGGAAACATCCAATAGACACATCAAAATAGTTCTTCCCACCAACAGGAGGAGGCACGGTGACGCAGTTGTCTGGCAAAAGAGTGGTAGGAGACGTAAAGGACTGATATGGTTGTTTCCCAACCTTCTGGATAATTTTAAGAAGGAGTGCAATCACACATTACTGCACTTGCTAGGTCTGCAATCTGGAGTCTGTGCATGTCTGGAGCTTCCTCCAACTGGGAGGGATGAAGCTCCAGGAGTGTGAGTGTTTGATAGTCAACAGCCGGGAAGCTTAGTTATCCTAATGCTCTTGCTCCGCTGGCTATGTCAAGTCCTTAAATTTTTGTTTTGTAGAAGCACAAGTTTTGGGGCATTTCCTTTGGTTTTACTTAAATGTTGTTTAGCTATGAAATGTATTCACTGCACCTGATACAGAAACCACAAAGCTGAAGTAATGCTAGAAAAGCAACAGTACTAACACATCAAAAGAGAGGCAAGTCACCTCTGATCCTCCAAATAATTTGGACTACATCTCCCACCGTCCCTGATTGTTGGCCCTGGTGGCTGAGGTGTCTGAGAATTGATGCCCCAAGCAGCAAGAAACAAAGTCTCTCCACCTTTTCTCCGAAAGTTAAACACACCCAACCAGCAAGAGGCTAGGACCTACTGGATCATCTCTTTGACATATAGGAGATTAAATGTCTCCTGAACAGGCACCAGAATAACTTGGGGGCTCGGATGAAGGCATGGAATTAGAGGTGTGCCTTAGGCAACTGGTGCATCTCATCATCAGCACAAGAAATAAAGGATGGGTCAACCGTAGCATCAAACATGGACTTCAAGGTGTCCATTACTCATTCCCCTGGAATTCAACCATTTGAGTTTCTTTAGTGGTGGTCAAGGAGCTGAGATTTTCTCTGCGTCACACAAAATGTAAGTAGGTTCCCTTCACCAGCCAAGGGCCACAGCTACCACAGACCCCCCCTCACTTTTATCCCTGCTTCTACGCCATGGGCCAGTTTAAGACCGAGTACAATTTCTTTCCCCTGCAGGGCAAGAGGAAAAGGGAGGAAGAAGCAGAGACCCAAGGAAGAAATACTGGAAGGTGTGTGGCATGCCAAACCATTCCTTATCCTCTGTTCCAAACCATGTACTGGCACCTGTGCAATAATGTTACGCTTCCTGAGCGATCGAGTTCTCCCCTCGTACCTTCTGCCTTGCACATCTGATGGGTCTTCATGAAGTTCTTGGCGCACGTGCACAGGTGTGAGCCCTTTGTGTTGTTGCAAAGCTGGCTGCACGTGCCAAATGTCAGGCATTCGTTGATATCTGTACAGATCAGGGAGACAAAGAAAGCACGTGACTGGATCCTTGCGCCAGGTGGTGTGTGTATTCCAGACCATCGTTTGCTGCTGTTCCGGCGAAGTTATGGACCAAGGTGCTTTCACAAAATACTTTTTCTACCTTGCTGCTGGTTTGGGTGAGTCTTTCTAAAGTTATGCCAGCAGCATATGGGGAAACTGGAAACAGTCTCATCATTCCCAGAGGCACAATGTTTTCATAGTAGAAATATTTATGGCTATTATAATCACCTATTGGATAATGTCTGTGATATCACTACACTCCTCTCTGGCTTTTGTCCCGTTTTCATCTTTATTGGGGCAAACTATTAGTACTGTACATGTGTGTCTATTACATCTATGTATGGCAGAGGTGGGTAACTGTGGCCCTCTACAAAGGTTTTAAATTGCAACTGCGATACGTGTATGTATTGGCCACATTGAACAGAGCTGAGCTGGAGGCAAACAAACTTGCTTCCACACAAAAAATGGGTTCAATTAGATATCTTAAATATGCAGAAAAGAGATTCTAGCATTCTAGGAGAAAGTTAGTGGAACCTTCTAATCCAGAGCAAAAGGGTAGGCTAATGTTCTCCTCTAGGCATGGTTTGTGTACATAATTCTTCTAGAGAACTTTGCATGAAAAACACAATCAGCATAGAAAAATTCATTTAGGTTTTCATTAGAAGATCCACCAACAGGACAGGATATTCTGTTCTCTGCTCAGTCAAGTCCCTTCCCTCCTGTGTCTCCTCCTTATTCCTTCTTTTGTTCTTCCAAACAATCATTTATATGAATCTGGAAGCAGGGCCTGCTTTTTAAAACTGAAGTCTCCACAAGTGTCGTGAGAAGGTGTTCTCCCGTCTGTGCTATTGTATTTGTCAAAATACCTCTAAGCTCTCCTGTACAAACAGATCTCAGATAACGGACCTCCGTGAAGTACCAGCAGCAGCCAGAAGTGCATTCGTTGTCTCAAAGCATTCCCTCTGCCCCCCCTGCCCATTTCCCTGCCAATCAGGTGTTAATTGAGCACTTTCGAGTGGATTACAAAGATGGACTTGTCGGCAACCACTAGCGTTAGCCAAGAGAGCCGGGACAAATAATGTGAAATTTAAAGAGAGGCTTCAATTACCGCTCCTGCTCAGTGTCTGGGCAGAATGCCAAGGTCATCAGCTTGCTTGATGATGCCCATCAGCATCCTTCTTTTTTCCCCCCTGGCTGGCAGGCTTCGTGCCTTTCATCAGCCACAGGCAGGTCCCTCCTTGGCTCTTGCTGAATGCAGAGGGAGCTGCGTGCCCTTCCTTTATTTATTTAGCCTACGGGCCAATCCTGCTTCTCCTTCTAGATGTACTGCCAAAGCCAATAACACATTAAAATCACTACCACCCACAACTAATGGGACAGTGACTGGTAAAGCGTTAAACAGCAAGTGGTTATTTCAAAGGGGCTCTTAGGATAAAAGAACAACCAGCGGAATGTACTCTTTCATATTTTTGGATTGCAACTCCCAGAATTCTCCAGGAATTCCTCAGAGAGTGTTCTGGGAGGTGCAGCCGAGAAACACAAGTCTGCGGACCAGCTTTCCTGATCACCGTCATCATCATTGTCTTCTCTGGCCTGTTTCTATTTTCAAAAACAAGGAAGCCGCTGCAGTGCTATCTGGGAGCTGAGGGTCTTCCTGGAGTTGTAGTTCTTTGGGAAGTGGGCTAATACACAGGGAAACTACAACTCCCAGCATCCTCCACATCTAGGAGGGCCAACCCTGGCTTGTTGCTCAGTTGGCCCTGCTGTCACATGACTGGCCTGCAGGGCAAGGAGGATGCTAGGAGAAGGGGGAGCAGGGCGGAGCGGTGGGGGGGGGTCCAGGGATGAGGAATGGGCCACCTCCTACTGAGCTGTGGGTTCTTGGTGGGTGCCTAAGAATGCCAGCCGCCGGCACTGGCCCTGCACCGCCTAAAACATCTACACAGCTCAGGCACAACCAGAGGAGAAGCATGGTGCATCTGCTCTGATTTAGCAAGAGCAAACTACCCATTTTGATTCTTTCATGACTGTGAAGACGACCACCTGCCTTGTGAAGGCCACTGGAAACAACTCCATGTGCCGGTTTGTTCCACACGGCAGCCGTGAAGGATATGCCGCCGCTTCTGGTGTTGCACTCAGAGCTTCCCTGGGGAGAGTTTCCAGCCCAGTGACAGCAATCATGGCAAAGGAGGAGGCCCCCTGCACCAAGTGTGAATGCCATTTTGCCCACTGTGCCCACTGCTGGAACATCTGCTACACGGCTCCTGTTCTCAGCAGCCTCCATGACTAAAGCGGCCATAAAGACCGGCAAAGAGGAAAAGCAAAAATAAATTTCCTCAAACAAGCAGCAAAAATGGCTCGTTTACATGGCACATTTAAAAAAGCTACTTGGGAGGCAAAACATTGCGAACTACAGAAGCTGCATCTTTTACATTGGGGGAAAAAAAAAGATGCTATTGATCTATCTTCACACACTGGTGGATCTGGGGAATCATAAGAAGTCCAGATTTTGCTTTTCACTTATAGAGGATATAGCAGAAGATAGATGAAGCCTGATTGGTCACCTAGTTTTTGGAGCAGAGATCAAATTAAGATTTTTTGGGTGGTGGTGAAATACTGTGGAATAATGAGAACCGGACATATCTGCCACATCCTCAGTTGATTACAACATTTAAAGCAGTAATGTAAAAGAAAGTAGATCTGGGATTAATAATGGATTTCTTAACTCTAGTAAAAATGTCATATTGGAGAAAAGGGTTATTCCCCATTTCAACAGAACTTTTAAAAAACTAAGAATATGAAACCTGCCCCCTTTATTTTTTTTTTTTTGCCACACATAATATGTAGAATTGTGGCTGTATCAATGAATGGGGAAGAGTTCTGCAGAAATGGTGGTCAAAGCAGATCCCACACATTCAGAAACAAAATGGGATTTTGACAAGAGCGGTTATTGTCCAAGGTGAGTGGTCAGACTCTGTCCTTCTCCCTCCCAAGGGGGATCCACATCCCTGGAGCCTTTCTGGAGCCTGTACTAGGGTGGGTCAACCACAGCTTTCCAGAGGTTGCCAGACTGGAATTGTATCAGTATAATATCAGTATAATCTCAGTATCACAGCCAGTGTAAGAAAGGGTCAAGGTGAGCCATTAACCTCTGGCAGGCTACAGGTTTCCTACTCCTGGGCAACACCATACAGCTTCCATTGCTACGAAGCCGCATCTACCCAAGTTAGATCTGGAAGCAAAGTGGTTGTCTTGGAAAGCTGTATGTATCACTGGGATGATTTTGGAGGTCCCTTCCACAAATCCTGCGAGGAACGCTGGAAGAACAAAATAGATCTGGACCAAAGCTGGCAAAATCAGGGTGTGCATTTAAGCCAGCTTGGGGGAGGGTTGGGGAGAAAGTGTTTTGGCCTCTCGTCTGACTCACGGAAGGCAAGCCAGAGCTATAGGTTGTGGCTTATGAAGGGCGCCCTTCTTCTTGGCCCAGTACCTTGGCAGGCATTCTTGTCCTCCACTTTCTGGAAGCCGCTGCGGCAGGTGCAGTACACAGATGTGGCGGTCTGCATGCATTTTGCTTCGTCACCGCACATGGTCACATTGGTGTGACAGCCGTACATCTTGTGATCTGTGTGCAGAAAATGGGAATGGACAAATCCTGCATCAGACAGCGCCCCGGAGAGAAGCAGAGGAACAGCTGGAGCGCAC
>JAHTLZ010003468.1:10058903-10069121 GCA_023846285.1 Phrynocephalus versicolor | reverse complement strand
CAAGCACGAGCTTGTGGGTGACCGAGAGCCTCCCTGGGCCCTGGGAATACAAGGCTACGTGCGCAGAGTGCTGTATCGGAGCCATGAGTAAAGGCAGAGAGATGACCATCACAGGCACAGGGCAACCCAGACGCAGCCCCTCCCTCTGACCAGGTTAGGGGTTGTGGATCTGGCAGCCCCGGGACAAGCCCGCTGCTAATTCCTGCCATATTCTTCGTACCTTTTCAAAAGATTTATTTTGGTCTAAACCTCAAAGGAGCAGTAGTCTAGAAAATCTAGCCACCCTTTTCGGTTTCTACAAAGCTACCAAATTAGTCTTGCTTTGGAAGCGGGCGGGGCCCCCCCATCAGATGATGCCCAGTTCTGCTTGGAATGAAGAGCTGCCATCACTGTTGGCTCAACTTGCCAAGATCTCTTGGTGGACAAAAAGAACCACCAGTGAACACTTTTGGCACAGCTCCCCCCATATGAATGCCAAGGAGTGGCTAAGAAACCCCTTTAAAGGTGGCTTCTGCTGCCTTCTGCTGCTGTTGGCTAGCTCATCTCGTGCCCCCCCCCCGGTGGTTAAGAAAGGGTGTAACAAAGGGACTTGATCATTACCCCGGGTGCCGCAGTCCTCCTCGTCACTGCCATCCATGCAGTCTGCGTCAGCGTCACAGCGCCACCGTAACGGGATGCAGTGGCCACTCTTGCAGTGGAACTGGTCTTGATCACAGCGTGGCTTGCATTCTTTCTGTAGTGGCAAGAAAGGGAGAGAGGAAGGGAGACTGAGTTACTGAAGGCCCAGCTGGCTTTTCAGGTCAGAAACAGCAGCCCATGTGGGAGAGGACCAGTCAAAGCTGATACAGTTGGTTGACTACGATATAGAGTGTCAAATAACAGGCAAATACTTCTAGAATCGTTAACCTCATTTGAAAAACTAAAAAAAGCCACATGAATCACCAATAAGCTTGATAAAGTAATCACCAGGATACGTTAGGCAATATACTGAGAGACAGCATGATGATCTAATTCATGTACAGCAATATCTTGGTTTAAGAGTAACTTGGTTTACGAGTGTTTTGCAAGACAACCAAGCATTTCTTCTAAATTCTGCCTTGATCAACAAGCAATGTCTTGATATACAAGCACTAGAGCAAGTCACATGATCGCAAGTGAGCCAGTGGTGGCTCTCTCTTTCTTTCCCTGCTCGTTTGTGGGTGATTATCTGGAAGATTCCATCTCAGGCAGCCTCCAAAGCAGAGGGAGGAGAGAAGAAGGGAGGTCTCCCTTGCACCAGCCAGGAATTATTTCAAAGGGGAGTAAAGGTTAGGGGGGTTGTTTTATTCTTCTTTATATTTTTTAATTAGTTTCAACATCCTTTCATTTTCAAAACCATTTCTAGTCATGAGGCAGCTAGCCAAGTGTGGATATAGCTACAACTTGCATTGTATTACAGTGATCCCTTGCCCTTTCGCGGTTCATATAATGCGGTACCGCTATATCGTGGGACCGCAGTACCCCGAAAGGGCTTGAGGGAAAGCGGGGGAAGGTTTTGGCTCTGCAGCCAGAGCCCTTTCCAAAGATCGTGCGTGCTGGCCCGCACTCCCCACGGGGTGCAGGCGAGCAGCGCGTGACATTTAAAGGGCTCTCGACGGCAGAGACAAGCGCTTGGCACCGCCACCAGAGCTCTTTCTAAAGAATTGCGCACTGCTTGCCCGCAACCCCCCTCAGGGTGCTTGCGAGCGGCGTACGATGTTGAAAGGGCCCCTTTTTAAACATTGCGCGCTGCTCGCCCGCACTGCCCTGAACGGCACGGGAGGTTTAGAATTGTGCCCACCCAACCGACCTTCATCCACATATCATGGATTTTCAATGATTGCGGGTGGGCGGGTCCCTAACCCCTGCGATAGGCGGGGGATTACTGTATTGTCATATTAAAAACACAGAGTAAAATCCAGTTATGAGTCCCAAACAGAGCAGATTCCGCAGTCAGGTACCTAAACCATGGTGTGGACGTGGGCTTCTAGCCAACTTCTTTTGTGGGTTTTCGCATTTTGTGTGTACACTACAGTATGTGATCTGTGGGCCCTTGGAATGAATAATTTAAGTTTCCATTATTTCTTATGAGGGAAATTTGCTTTGATATACGAGTGCATTAGTTTACAAGCATGTTTCCAGAATGGATTATGCTTGTAAATCATGGTATTCCTCTACCAACATACGACTTAACCGAAATTCCACAGCAAATGACATTTCTTCTGAGCTCTCTGTGGGCAGTTCCTTGGGGCTGGTTGCACTGCCCACTCCCAAACCATTTTCACCAACAGCTGCCAAAGTTGCCCCAGAAGTACTGAGATTATGTAGAGAAGTGGGGCACGGCAGGGACCATCCCCCCCTCTGATTCTGCAGCATAACCATGCACCAGAATTGTCCTGTTACTATACTATGAACAAAATTAAAATGCATTCTGTATTAATTGATTCTTTTTCACTGCCAGTATTTGTAAAGAACTGTCAACCTGGTTCAGTCTGGAAACTGCTGAAATGCAAATCCTGTCCACCCCAGTCAGAATAGCTACTGGTCAGGGAAGATGGGAATGGTAGTCCAGCAAGATATGAAGGGAACAACGTTAGGAAAGGGTCTTATAAACTCTTTTCTACTCAGCTATTTTGTTTTATCCTGTGGTGTTTTTTTTCCTGTCGGCCCTCAAGTTTACCAACAGCAAACTGTCCAAAGGCAACTGACTTAAGAACATAAGAAGAGCCATGCTGGATCAGGCCAAAGGCCCATCAAGTCCAGCTTCCTGTATCTCACAGTGGCCCCACCAAATGCCTCTGGGAGCTCATGAGACTAGGTATCTGTCTCCTGACACCACTCCCCTGCATCTGGCTCTTGAAGTCCCCCGGTTTTAAGCCTGGAGATTACACATCTCCATCATGGTTTGTAACCTGTGATGGACTTTTCCTCCATGAATCTGTCCAATCCCCTTTTGAAGGCATCCAATTAAGGCATCCAATTAAGACTAACCAACATCAGGTTTCTAATCAGTGGGTCGCCACGTGGCCCTTTGACATTTTTCACATCTGAATCTGCTCCATTGACTTCTGCAAAACCAGTATCCCAGGGGGCACCTCCCTCACTCGCCCTGTCCGTGCCTCCCGTCCTCCTTACCTCATCCGAGCCATCAGCGCAGTCGTGGTCTCCATCGCACTTCCAGCGGCCAGCAATGCAACGCCCGTTAGCGCAGGAGAACTCGCTCTCTGAGCAAGGCCGGGGCTCTGGAGCAAGAGGGGAGGGGGAGAAAGGGACGAGCGGGTGAGGGGGAAGAACGCCGCTGAGCACAGGAGGGGGAAAAAGGCGACTGCAAATGGTGCAGGTCTCTCTCTATATAGGAGGGGTGTCCCCCTTCCTCCCCCCCCCCAGTGCATCAATGGGCAAGAGCATAAGCAGTGGCCTTCTCTGGACAACAGGGCACTCTAGATTTCCGACACGCGAAGGAAAGAGGACACAGGAGAAGCCACAGAGCAACTGAAGGGAGAGTGGGGCAAAGGGGGGGGGGAGGAGGAGAAAGGCTACCCATCGTTGTTCCTAGCTGCAGTCCCATCTGTCTTGACTTTAGCAGCCTAATTCTGATTCAAGCCGTGGGGTGGGTGGGTGAGGTGCCACTACCGCCTGACTAATCTATTAGAAACCACACAGAGATCCAATCAAGGTCGCCCTTCAGCCCAACCTAGATCTACAGAGCTTCCATGTACAAGGGGATATAATATCATACCACCCGTGTTACTCTTTCACTGCTCAACTGACTTTCATTGTGGAAGGCAGGAAAATCGCCCCATAGATGCCATGCCGTGAATGTAGGGTGAGTCGAGGAGGAGACACATACAGCTGCCATCTTCACCAGCAGCTCTGCCCTATGCTGGCAGGTTTGGCACACAACGTATGCCATGTGCCACCTCCCAATGACACCCCGTTCTCGTAATTCTGTCTACCTCTGTTTTGTAGCCGTCGATGCCCATGGCCTTCCAATGGACCTCCAGGTTTTCTCATGAGCTGCCCCACCCCACGTCTGCTGGCTAAACACAGATTCCCTAGGGCAGGCATGTCCAAATTTCGACCCTCCTAATGTTTTGGACCACAAATCCTAGAAGTCTAAGCTTAGATTGCCAATGACAAAGGACTGTGGGAGTTGTGTTCCAAACCAAAGTTTAGACATGCCTGCCCTAGGGACAAACTGGATGTATCCCTGAAAAGCGGGTACAGTAAGCAACACCACAACAGTGTAGGAAGAGGGACAGGATCCAGCCTGGTTTGTCCTGCCAGCGAGGCTGGGAACAGGGGCAGCTGACTGGGAGCAAAGCAAGCAGGACATACAGAAAACCCACTCCCTTCCCCTCCTCGGCTGAAGCAGGATGGGGAAAGAGTTCAGAAGGCCCACCAAGGTCCCCAGCCGCTTTCCTCTGTTCTCCCCATACAATTAAGACTTTCAGTGAGTAAGGGAAAATATATAAAGTATATATATATGTTGACAGAGACCTACCTCTGGAAGCCCCGATTCGACAGTGTGAAAATGGAAAAAACATAAGATGAGGTGAAATGGCACAAACTCAAATTACAAGACATGGCTTTTAAAAAAACAAACCAAACAAAACAAGAAAACCCCAAAACAAAGAGAGCCAAGCCAAAAGAAAGGCACACTCCTAAGTCAATTGAAGGAAGGAGGAAAAGAGAGCAGGGAAATGAGAAGGAGTGGCAGCCACTGTGAAAACCACAACCCTGTTCCTGGTCATCTGGCCTGACCTGCAGCTCCCTTGGCTTCTCGTGAGGTTGAAATACTAACCCCCCCCCCCCCGATTCCAGTTCCTGCTAGAATGACTGTGATTGTCCCACAATAGGCTCACTGATCATCTGGGAGTTTTAAACACTGGCCAGCTCTCTTGATCCTTCTGATCCAGAATGCCTGGCACCAAGCCATGGCAGCTGATACTCCTGTCCCGTAAGAACCATCTGCATCTGCTAAGAGCTCATTTCTCAAACCCCCTCCCCACCGGCAGAGGCTAAAAAAAATGGGACTCTTTGGGACATCTCGGCATCAAACCTTGTGTATGTGTGTGTATGTTGTTCTTTTGTACTACAGCCCTAACAATGATCCATCTGCCTGTTGTGCCAGCCACAGAGAGAAGAAGACAGATTGAAGCCGGTGGAGATGACGTGCAGCAAGACAAATTAAATTTAGAGGCACAGAAGTGGAGAAAGTGCCTCCTTGTTTAGATGATTTTTTTTCACCTATCAACCCTGGCACGGCTGACCGACAGCTCTGTGGTGGTACACCCTATGGTGTTCTCGGATTAATCCTGCCCTGGAGTGTTTCCGCATTCGCCTACTCATAGGTTAAAATGGCCAAATGCAAAAAGAGTATGTGGACACCCGGCAGCTACTATGGGTTGAAACAGGTGCAGGACACCTCGTGCCGGTGGTTTACCTTGCTCCCTTTCTTGCCAGCAACACCTATTTTGGGACAGAATGCCAAGAACAAACCTACGCTGTTTCCCACCCGGTCTGCCAACTTTCTGCAAACTTTAACGTAAGGCGGAAAGGAGGTACGTACTGCAGCTTTCCTCGTCCGAGTTGTCTCCGCAGTCATTGTCGTAGTCGCACTGCCAGCGGCCCGGCACGCACCGGTTGTTCTTGCAGCGGAACTGGTAGGGCTCACACGTTCGCTCGTCTGAAAAGGAAGGACCCAGAGCGGGGAAGGGGAAAGAAGGAAAGAAGGAACAAATAAACAGCATCAGCACCTGAAGAACAGCATATAAACAATGCCATGCCTGCACCCCAAGCAAACAGAGCGGCTTTACCATCAAGGAAAAAGGCAATCATCTGGTCAAATGCTGAGCCTGTCTGGGTGTGGCAACACACAATAGGAATATCTAGGAAAACTCAAGGTCTGAATTAATAAAGCCAACTGTTTTACAAGAACCCCTGTGTTGATGTCTGCATGGCTACAACAGCCATCCCACCTGGAGCCCAGGAGCCAAGAGGCAGAACACTTATGCCCAGCTTCACATTTTATATTTTACATGCACATGTCCGTGTTGTTCATACTGGTCAGTTGCTTTCTGCATGTTTTGTTTCTCTCAACAACACAATGCTTTTTAAAAAGTATCTCAGATTACCCGTATTTCCAATCTATAAAGCGCCCCCATGTATAAGACGACCCTGCTTTTCCAACCCCAAATTACTGTTTCGCAACCATGCGGTACTCTCCTGGGCTTACTGCCATGTATAAAACAACACTCAATTTTCAGTCTAACATAGACAAATGTGTAGTTTTATACACAGAATTGGGAGTGATCAATCTGTGCTATGATCATGTCTCTGGGTACCCCAAGGAGAGACCCACTGAAGCCCTGACTCCAAACAGTTTGGATGCATCCTGAGAATAAAGCAGCTATCCAAGGTAATCTCCAAGACCTCCGATCTTCTTTTTAACAGGAGGTATGAGCGGGGCTAGAGATGAGTAGGGATAGACCAATCTCTTAATGTTTGTTTTGCTCTGCTCCCAATTGCTTCAATCTTCAATTTGTTCCACCCCCTTTCCTCGTCTGTTATTTTCCAGAATTCCCACAACAGCATGTTTGAATTTGGTTGTTAATTTCTCCTCGTACAGCATCTTATACCCAGTTTCCTCCAGTACCCCGACTGTTGCAAGCAACTCCCCCAAATTCCACGTGTTTTCCAGTCATTTTCATTCACACAGACATTGGGTCGCCGCTTCCCTTTAAGTGCCTTGAGAACATCAAAGAAGTGGGAATACTTAAAAGGTCAGCTGGCGTTGGTTTGGAAATGGGCCAGTTTGCTTTAAAATGTGAGCCAAGCAAACTCTTTCCTATCTCTAATTTACACCTCTCTGGGTATCTTGTAAATGTCCTGCTTAGAAGCAAATGGCTACGACGGAGCTGAAGCCTCTCTTAGCCCAGGTGGGCAGCTGCCTGCACCATCAACTCACCACACTCTTCCTTGGGTTCATCGGAGCCATCCCCGCAGTCATCTTCGCCATCACATTTCCAGCGTGCTGGGATGCAGCGGCCTGAATCTTTGCAACGGAACTCATCCAGACCACATCTCATTTGTGCTGGGAGAGCAGAAGGGGAGGGGGAGAAAGAGAAAGAGAAAGGAGTTCCAGATGTTGGGAAGGTGTCACATCACCCAAGGCCAGCTGCATTCACCTGTCCCCATATGAGGATGCAACGGGTTCTGCAGGTTGCCTTTCTCGTCAAGAGCTGCTTGCAAACAATTTTGTGCCAAAGACATAATCTTTGCCAGAGGACTTAGATCCTCCAGAAATTACTTCTTCACTTTGGAAAAGCAGAAATCCAACTGCTACCTTCTCATGTGGGTTTCAAACATATTGATTCTGGATAATTCTTTCCCAATAAGCATTGCACCATACGCTCAGTGCTTGCCCCAGTTCCAGAGATTCTGAGTAGGAGAAAGAAGAGAACTCCAAAGCCCCTCAATATCTCTCCTGTACTTCCTTTGCTACCTCCAGCAAAGGCTCTCCTATCTGCCTTCACCCTTCCTGGGGGCACCTGTCCAGCACTGCAGCAACAGGGAGCTTTCTTTAAGCTTTCTGTGCAATGTCATCCCTTCCCTGAAATGAAAATCTAACTTCTGCATAATCTCTAACAACAACAAAAAAGCCAAACACATTTACAGAAATTCTGCAAAATGGAAAACATTCTTTGTAATGCTTGACAGGTGTAGAATTTGGGGATTGATTAATTGGTTGGCTAGTTGGTTGATTGATATGAGAAAAAAATAAAAAGACCCAACTATGGACCTGAGAACAAACTAAGCTCTAGCGAATTCTAGACAAGTGAAACCAAACTCCTAAGGAGATCATTTGTACCTCCAAAGCTTTAAATATATATCCAGTTTGAAGTAAGCGGGAGCAAACCATTGTTGAGTCTGATATGTGCACGTGACTTTAACGTTCAGCGAATGGCAAGTCTCATTATTTGCTGACTTCCCCTTTTAAAATCTCCTACAAATGTCTATAAAGCAGAGTGAAGGGTAGCAACCCAGAAAAATCTTCCCTAAAGCACAAAGGATAGCCCACGTCACAAATGTGGAGGTCCATCAGGGTTCCCCTTCCCACGCACAGGCCCTGGAGTACCATCTCAGGAATGCACCCTAGCTCCTTACTGCAGTTGGCAGGTTCATCTGATCCGTCCACACAGTCGTTGTCACGGTCACACACCCACACCCGTGGAATACAGCGTTTCGTGATGGCACACTGGAACTGGTTGGGGGCACACGTCACCTCCGCTGAAAGAGAAACGGGGAAGCAACTCATACGGTTGAACATAAAAAAAGAAGGGATTGATCAGCCCATAATGAAGGCTGGCTGATCAACAGCTGGACAACAGCAACGGCTGCTAGCTACACTGTACAGCAATTCTACCCTTCCGGTGAAGAAATGGCTATTGGGTGTAAAATTCTAACCCCACCCCCAGCTCTCCAATGTTTATCTTCCTTTTGATATGAATTTATAAGCACGAGAAAAGTCAAAATTATTATAAGCAGACCCAAATGTGCTGACAAAACATAAGGTCTTAGTGACCCAGCTAAGACTTGGCATAATCACACATTGCGGGGGTGTCATTTTGCTTAGAGCAACATTTGGTGGTTAGCCAGGAATAAGGAACCAACGTGAACTATCAAACAAACTGGGTAATAGGGTCAGGTCATTCTGGCTTTGACGGCCAAATAGCTATAAGCCAAGAACACATGCAAGCAACAGGCACGTGTAAGCATATGTAAGTCTGAGATCATACAGACCATACAGAAGGGTATATAACCATCATGGGATTCAATAAATAAATAAATAAATAAATTTGGGCTCTGTCCAGACCAGCAGGGCTGGATCCATGCAATGGATCGACCCAGGCAGCTCTGAACCCTTAAGCAAAGGCTTAAGAAGTCATACTAACCATATCTGTGTTTTGTGTACTGCTGGCTTGCTGAATACTTTCTATATTTCTGTATTCCTGTGAATGTCTAATAAAACCCTTGCTATATAACTAACTCAGCGTGGCAATTTTTGGGGACCATCTTATTCTTATCACTTTTCCCAAAGACATCTTACAAACCCTCAAGGTGATGGAAGAAGAGTTTAAAGGGACGTGCAGGCAGGGCCTATTAAAATTTCAAAAAGAAGAGAACAGACCAAGCACATTTTCTAGGGACTGGGGCTTAAGTCTTCTGCACAGTCCTTTTCTCCTCACTGTGGAGGCAAATGAATCATACCCAGGTCATGTCATTCTCTCGTTATAGATCTCTATTTACAGGTTGGAGAATTCTGCTGCCTTTTTTTAAAGTGCAGTACTCAGGTCATCCAAGGGCTACATCACCAACATTTTAAACCAAATATCATCTACACTCCTTCCAGTCCGAGTCGAGCCCACAGATGGGAAACGTCCGACTCTCCCATACCAGCCAGGTAACAACACTGATCGCGGGGTGACTTACGGCAGTCCTTCTCGTCTTCCCCGTCGCCACAGTTGTCCTGCCCATTGCAGCGGAAGATCCCGGGGATGCAGCGATTGGTGTTGGTACATTTGAACTGGCTGGGTAGGCAGACGTGGACTTCTGTCAGGAGAAAGGCAGGAAAGAACAGAGCTTGAAGGGAGACACCAGCACCACATCCTTTTGTCCTGGTGAATGCCCCCCCCCCCCCCACACACTCCCTTTGGCCAGGGAGTCTCTGGGGGAATTAGCTGCACTTGGGTAGCCTTGAAAGAACAACTTCTCCCATGACCTTTTAAGGCTTCACGTGCCAGTGTCTCCTTCAGAGGGAGGCAGGAAAAGGAAGTATTTTCTTCCAGTCCTCTAGAAGTCCTGGCACATCATTGGGGGGGGGGGGGAGAGACACATGTTGGTGGTGTGGTGGCAGCGGGAACCCACTGGACAGGCTATGAAGAGATGGTGAGGGTTGGGATGGAGTTGAGAGTCATTTCTCTGAATGATCAGGTTGTCTTGGGAAACAGCTCAAGGTCTTAAGAGCTTTTCCAAGAGATCACATCATTGCCCATCTCCAGATGACTGGCTCCTTTTCCAGGACATTCCAACAATGCAATTGCAAACAACAACAACAACAACAACAACAACAACAACAACAACAACTACTACTACTACTACTACTACTACTACTACTACTACTACTACTACTACTAC
>JAHTLZ010003468.1:10029996-10048256 GCA_023846285.1 Phrynocephalus versicolor | reverse complement strand
CACACACACACACACACACACACACACACACACACACACACACACACCAAAAACCCAATAGGATATCTGGCACGCTCTAGCACTCGTTAACTCTAATAAATGGGAATATAATTCTAATTCCCAGAAATCCATCCTCTTCTCCTAGAACATTTGTTCTCTCCAACCATCTTTCTTATGGTATTCCAGATTTCTAATTTCACTTCCTCTGACCTTTAGCTTTGATGGCTAAATGAAAAGGGGACAAGAATTTAAGGAAAAGAACCAGACAATGTGGTATAAATTAATATCTGGGGAGTCCAGGGTCAATGATGGCTTGATAAAGGCAACTTGGATCATGCAACCTCCATTACATCCAGGCATGGCCCAGATGCTTCTGGCAGACTTACCCGTTCTGTACATCCACTACCAATGCCCGAGGCTCCCGTAGCCCTGTGTTCACCAACACCGTCCGGTAAGCTCCATTGAGCTTGGAGACTTCAATGGTGTCCCTTCCCTTGTCACACCAGTACAGGTTTCCACCCACCCAGTCCACGGCTAGGCCATCGGGGTTACTCAGCCCAGTGCGGTGCAGGACCTGGAAGTACAAAATGGGGGGAGGGGGGGAGTTGTACAAATCAAAGACAATATTAAAGGAAGATGTGGTCAAGGCATATGCTTTAAAAGTCATCCAAGAAGTCATTGGCAGGAAGAGGTGGCCTAGATCAGGTCTGAACAGGACTCAAGTTTGGTGTGATTTGGGGCCTTAAAGCCCATCTATGCATGGGATGGAGCTTGAAAGTCACACGCCGAAAGTCATTCATTATCCATATGGTTATAAACCCTCCCCTTCCCAACAACTTTTCCATAGAAATTCTGTTTTTTTTAATGTAGTTTTTTGCTTTAAAAAAGAAACTGTGCAGTATTGTGAAGAGACTGACAAGAGACTGGAACATGAAAATCCAAAAGGACCTTGACAGATTAGAATGTTGGGCCAAAGCTAATGGAATGGATTTCAACAGAGGGAAATGTAGGGTGCTACATCTAGGTAAAAAGAATGAATTGCACAGATATAGGAGGGGGGACACTTGGCTAGAGAATAGTACCTGTGAAAGGGATTTGGGGGTCTTGGTGGACCACAACTGAACATGAGTCAGCAGTGTGATGCGGCGGCCAGGAAAGTCAATGCGATTCTTGATTGCATCAACAGAACCATAGTGTCTAGAATAGATCAAGGGAAGTGATAGTGCCACTCTATTCTGCTCTGGTCAGACCCCACCTGGAGTACTGTGTCCAGTTCTGTGTGCCTCAGTTTAAAAAGGATGTTGACAACCTCGAGCGGGTGCAGAGGAGGGCGACCAGGATGGTTGAGGATCTGGAGGAAATGTCTTATGAGGAACGGCTTAGGGAACTGGGAATGTTGAGCCTTTCAAAAAGAAGACTGAGAGGGGATATGATAGCTGTGTTTAAATATTTGAAAGTATGTCATATTGAAGAGGGAACAGGTTTGTTTTCCATGGCTTCAGAGACTAGGACTCGGGGCAATGGTTTCAAACTACAGGAAAAGAGATTCCATTTGAACATTAGGAAGAACTTCATGACAATTAGAGCTGTTTGGCAGTGGAATATGCTGCCACGGAGGGTGGTGGAGTCTCTTTCTTTGGTGGTTTTTAAGCAGAGGCTGGATGGCCATCTGTCGGAAATATTGTGAAGGGGTTCCTGCTTGGCAGGGGGTTGGACTCGATGGCCCTTGAGGTCTCTTCCAACTCTATGGTTCTATGATTCTATGCTATAGAAAAAATACAGGATGGAATTGAGGCTACAACTACGCTTGATTTGCAGCTTCTTTTACACTTCTGTTCAGATTACGTGATCAAATGGAGACTGCAGGTCCTTTTCAGCGCTGGTGCCCACACTGGCCCCTCAACCTGATGCGACCGGATCTGTGCCACAGCCCACCGCTTCCCTCCCATTCCTTCCATTGCTTTCACCTCTGCCAATCTCCAGCTCTCCTTTTATACCTCACTGTAGACCCTGAAGGCTGTTTGTAAAGCACTGCCCTGTGTTAGGGAAAAGGGTCCGTTTCCCAAAGTTCTCCATAACATTCAAGTACAAGCACATATACGGCAGAGGCACAGTCGTTAGCTGTCCTTTGCTGTTGTTGTTCCTATGACAGTTTTACCTTCATTTTAAAGTCATTTTAGTCCATGCAGATGTGATCTAGAGCTAAACTTGGCTATGTGGTTTTAAAGTTTTGAAATCGACTTTAGGGCAACGAGGGAGAAAAGATGGTGGGGGCTAGGGGTTTCAGTAGATCAAAACATCAAGCCCAGCTCAGTAGATCAAAACATCAAGTCCATAAGAATGAGGAGTACATCTCAGCCAGAGATGTACTCCTCATTCTGCTGGAGAAGAAAACTATGGAGGATGCAGGGGGGAAACAGTTCGAAACACACACACACACACACACACACACACACACACACACACACAGACACCAGCGGTAGGGAGAAAAACTCCACATCCCAAGTAAAATGGACTGGACTGACTCCCGTTGGCCTGTTGGTCGTATGTTTAGTGTCAAAATAACATGCCGCTGCCTCCCTTCTGTTCTCACACTACAAACCCCATACTATCTGGCAGTGTAGTCACGGCCCAAGAAGCGTCGCTGGAAACACACCTGCACGTTGCTGCCATTGATGTTCATCCGGCGGATCATGCTGCCTTGCGTGGTGACGTCCGTCCAGTAGATCATTTGCTCCCGGAAGTCAAAATCGAGAGCCACGGCATTATTCAGCCCCTGCGTGCACCAAAGCAGAACAAGAGCCATTGGCAAGAGAAGTCAGGATGGGGAGAGCGAGTCAGCACGTGAGCCGTGAACCCATTCCAATTGCAGCCCACTCAGGGGGCCTTAGGCAAGCTGTCCTCTTACAAATTCTTTATTCGCATCTGCATTACTGGGGAGGATGGTACTCATTTATCCAGTATGGTTCTTGTGAGGATTACTGCTGGGTAGTACACGTGAAGCACTTTTGGGGAATAAACAACTTTGGAACATTCCTTGTTGGTCTTAAGTCAAGTTGACTCCCTGATGGACGTGTTGACTTAACAGGTTCCATTCATTCAATGGGTCTACTTGGGTTTGGACCAACAACTGGATTTAGCTTGAACAAACATCACCATCACCATCACCATCAACATCACAGGATTGCATGGATGACCTCGTCCTCCTTCCAGCTCCACACTTCTGATGATTATGATTTGCTAGAACTACTGTCACTACGAAGTCACAATCCAGAGTGTTCTGTGCTTAGCACTGTCTGCACAACTGTGCCTGCTTCCCCAATCCCTCCCTTGTTCCAAAGGAAAGTTACCCAAGAGGCCCACAGCTGTGGCATGTTGTCACTTAATTATCTCTGCTACAGTGGAAGGCACAGTTTCTGCTTCTACTCTGACAGCATCCTTCTAGGACAGATGAAGCTGCCTGATACCAGGCCATCTAGCTCAAGTGCTCTCTGTGCCAAATAGCAGCTCCTCTGAAGTATCCAAAGCAGGAACCTTTTACCAGACCTACTTGATGTCCCAGGGATTGAATGCAGGACCTTTTGCTCCCCCACTGAACTACATTCCTTCCCCCAAGTCACAAAAAGGTAAGTATTAGGTGCTTGGCTGTGTTTCTGCATGTCAATGATCTCTCTCCCCATCCATCCACCCATCCACCCATCCATCCATCCACCCATCCATCCATCCATCCATCCATCCATCCATCCATCCATCCATCCATCCATCCATCCATCCATCCATCTGATTTTTATACCATGCCATATAGGCAGAAGGCTACTCTGGGCAGTTTATAACATAGAACAAAACACATTAAAAATAACAGCAACAAATACAAAATTAGTATGAAATTATATTAAACATAAAGCAAAAATGGATATAATCAAATATATATTACATTTCTTTTAATTAATGGCAATTATTCTATCTGTTAGAAAAAGTGGGTATGCAGCGTTACCCCGAGTGCTGTGGCATGCAGAGGGATTTGTAGACGACGGATATTGCAGATGACATGGGGAGAAAGGAGCAAAGTGTCACTTAGAAATGGCTAGCAGTCACTCTCAACTGCAGAATTCTCAGAATTATCCCAGTCTTCTGCAACAGTATTATTAACACTCTTGTAGAATGTCCCACTTTTAAAGGATAATCTTTGAGACAAGGAGATAATTAGAGGAGGCTGCAGGATTGAATTAACAGATGCCGCCCTTCAGCAAGAGGCTCATTCCCGAGCCATGCTGTTTGGCAAGGAAAGCAGCCGTGGGAATCCTGTGCAAGGAAACCAATGTTTTGACATGTACGACACTCTGTCCTCCCGCGGAGTTCCCAGCCTGCAGGCCACATGCCTTCCCGAAAGGTATTCCGCCCCCTTCCAATGGGTTTTCCACCTCCCCATCAAGAAGCAGATGACGTGTCAAAGACGGCGGGTGTGCTCTATTCTCCCCGTGAATTGTTTCTGGAGTTCCGAGCAGGGCAATCCTCCCCCGAAAACTCATCACTGAGGAGGGATTGACTCCTGAGGTTTCCCAAGGCTGCTAATACCTCTCCTCTTGTGGGCAGATGAGACCGCTACAATGCCGCTCATTCAGATCACTGGAAATATTGGAGCACGAGGGAAATATCGGGAGAGAGAGGGCACACCGGATATAACAGGCCATGTCAGAATCAGGGATGCCAAAAAGGGGACTCGAGGTTTCCAACGCAAGGAAAGGAATGGACCAGTGGCCACAAAGCTTGCAAGGTGTTTTGGAAGACATGACAAAGGCTGGGTTCCCTCAATGGCTGCTTGGGTATTTTCAAGAGGATCAATGAGGATCTGGTGAATCTGCCTATCTAGCACTTTGCCCTCCAGGCACGCCCCACCCCCCTTACCTGTTTCAGCAAGGTATAGTTGGAGCCATCTAGGCTCAGCTTCCTCAGGTAGTACCGATTGGCAAAAATCAAGAAGGGTTCCTCATCTGTGAATTGAAAGAAGACGTAGGTGCACCGGGATTATTACCAGGTGGGCAAACAGCACTAAACGCTGGTAATACTTGGTTTCTGACCCTCCTCTTTCTCTCTCTCCACAAGTGGCAGAAGAAGAGAAGGGAGAAGCATTCTAGGCAGGCAGGCAGGCATATACAAGCGGGTGCATCCCACCCAACCAATCCCAGCAAAACCCTAAGGAAATATTTGCCAATCCAAAGCCCTCTGGCCATGTTCTTCTGCAATGTTTGGCCACTCTCAGCTGGAGCTGCACTTCAGTGCACCCGAAGGGCCCTAGATTGAGGGGGCTTGACCCACACCTGTCACTTACTTTCTCTTACAAAGGACAGGATTAGAGATGGGCACAAAACGAACTTTTAGTTCGTTTCGTTATCTGTTTTGTTAGGTAATGAAACGGATAATGAACCCCAGAGTGATTTTTAGAACGAACCGAACCGAAAAAAATTGGTTCGGTTTGGTTCATTACGCAGCCAATGACAGTGTCCGCGCGCTGTCATTGGCTGCCGGGAAAACTGTCTCAAGAGACCCCTGTTCTCATCTCCACATGCAGAAGCAAGAACAGGGGTCTCTTTAAAGGAATCTTCCCCGCGGCTGATGGCAGCGCCAAGCCGCCGCCGCCAGCGGTAAGAACCCAAACCAGTTCTGATCAGTTCGGGTTCGTATGATTTTTTTAAAAAAAACCATATGAACCCAAACCAAACCAAGGATGGGCCTGAACCAGCCGAACCCGAACCATGGATCCTTTGGCTTTATACCGATGGCGACACTGTTTGCACTTCAGAGCAGACGCCTCACCGGTGACAGCTTTGCAGCTTGTTGGGTCTTCAGGCTTCAAGATGTAACCGTCTGCGCACAGACACTTGAAGCTGCCATGGGTGTTGATGCAGAGCTGGCTGCAGGGGTAGGTCGTGCTACACTCGTCAATGTCAATGCAAGTCTTCCCGTCATCCTTCAGCCGGAACCCAGGGCGACATCTGCACTGCAGGGGGGCATGAAAAGTCCATCATAGGTTTCCAGGCAGTGCACTGGAGAAACGTACACACACGAGCGCGCGAGCGCGCGCACGCACACGCACACACAAACACACCACTTGCTCAGAGAAAAGTTAAAACTGCAAAGATTTCTGACTCCAAGTTTTTTGCAATAAAATCCATTGTCCTCCTCCCTCATACAGTTAAAATATTCAAGTAAGCAGTTCCAGATTTTTACGTGGTGGGATTCTAACCTCCCTTTAGTTTTTGATATCGGAGCTGTATTCCTAAGCCCACAATGTATTGATTCTGCAGTCCAGAAGCTGGCGGAGTGCCTACCCAATAGATCCATTCAAATAGTTAACCACTGAATCTGGGACTGTTTGCCTGTGACATAGGCTGTGCCTGGACTGAGCTGAGGAAAATTAAGTTACCTAGTCTACAGGTCCCAGAATCCCTCACCCTGCACGATTACTGGACATACTGGCTTGGGGTGGGGTGGGGTGTTGATTGGTCAGGCAACTTGTTCTTAAAAAAACCCAAAACATTTCTAAGCTCTGGCTTTTCTTTTCCAAATACAGATTTCATGGTAATAAGAATAGGGTAACAAACTAAAACCCTGCAAATCTTCCTTCACCCCCCGCACAGGGCTGGCCCTGAGGCATGCCCTCCAGGGAAGGGTTGTTGCCACAAGGGTCGTCGGAGTCAGTCTTGAGCCACCACTCCTTGGCCAACCTGGCCGTGGGCTCAGCCAAGGAAGGCTCCCAGTGGAGGGAAAGAGACGGCCCACCCCCCTCCCTACCTTGTAGCCGATCTTGAGGTCCTCGCATTCCTGGGAGCACCCACTCTGCTTCTTGTTCAGGCATTCGTTGATGAAACAGTTCAGCTCGTCCGACCCATCGCCGCAGTCGTTGTTGTTGTCGCAGAGGAGGTCGTTGGAGATGCAGTGGTCATTGTGGCACAGGAAGAAGGTGTCGTTGCACTTGCTCTCTAAAATGGCCACAAAGGGGATCAGGTGGGAAGCCGTGGGGAGGTTCTTTCTCTCCCTTTCTTCCCTTACAACAGACTCTCTCTCTCTCTCTCTCTGCCCACACGCCCCTCCAGAGCAATGCCTAAGAGCAGGCATGTCCAAACTTCGACCTTCCTGATGTTCTGGACCACAACTCCCAGAATTCTAAGCTCAGATTGCCAATGGCAAAGGACTGTGGGAGTTGTGGTCTAAAACATCTGGAGGGCTGAAGTTTGGACATGCCTGCCTTACGGGGTTACTTTGCTGGACCCCTCTGCATGGGCTAGTCCTCTCCCTGCCCTGTTCCTCTGCCCAGACTACTTTTCTACAGGTATCACAACTCTTCTGCTCACTGCCATTCAGACTTGCTGAGAAACAGCCCTGCTTTGTGTTTGGGTGAGAGTGGTGAATGGCCTACCAAAAAAAAAAAGGGGGGGCGGAGTCCACTTCTGGGATTTCCCCCTGGATGGCATCTCTTTGCGAATGGCAGTGAGCAGAAGAGGGTCACCTGTAGACCATCTTGACTGCTGCCATCGGTGCTGCCAACATTCAGGCTGCCCTTGGGTTACGTCAGCCTTGGCATCCTTTGTCCTGCGGGCAACACGGGCATGATACTGTGTGTGCACCAATGTTGGAACATTTCCTGGCTTTTTCCACAGAGGGTACAGAAAGACAAAACCCCACAATCATAAGCTGGAGGTTGTTTGAAGAACTGAACCCCTTCTTAGATCCTCCCATTCGTCAGCTACCCACACCTGGGAAGACAAACCCAGCACAAGCCACCGGGTGCAAAGCCTTAGCTCCCAACACGGCGTTTACCAGGGCTAGAGCAGCGGGGATTCTTGGGCGCTTCATCAGACTGGTCATGGCAGTCAAACTCGCCATCGCACTCCCACAGCTTGTTGCTGAGGCATCGTCCATTGGCACAGCGGAACTCATTGGGACCACATGTCGGGTACTCTGCGGGGAGAGAAAGGGAGACAGGCAGTCAGGCTGCACTAAAACAGATCTCTCTTCTTTCCATATAACAATTGCCAGTGGCATAGGGAGGTCAATGTAAAGCAAAGGGTTCTGCTTATATACTGTCCCATACCACTTCAAGTAGTCTCTGGGCGGTTTACAGTTTTTAAATTACAGTATGCAGGCTACACATTTTACTGGCCTTGGAAGGATGGAAGGCTGAGTCAACCATGAGCCGGCTACCTGGGATTGAATCCCAGGTCATGAGCCCAGTTTTTCCTGCAGTACGGGCATTTAACTACTGTGCCATGTAGATGATGAGATTCCTCTTCCTCTACCACTTTTAAAAAAACAAACACCATTGTGTATGTATGTGGTGGAGGGTGGTGAATTTTGGTTAAGCGCAGTAGGGAAATGCTGAAACTCCTCCCATTTGCAAGTGATATTCTCCACCTCTGCTGAAGCCATACAGAAGCTAAAGGCAGAAAGGGATCCAATGTGTATTTAACAGGATGTATCGCTTAAGAACAATGGAAAGCAAGTAGGCAATGGGATGAAAAGTATCATAAACTAGTACCAGAAATCTCAAACCACTGTTTTTTTTTTCAAATTTTTTTTTTGTTTTTTTTTCCACTTTTTTTTAATTTTATTTTATATTTTATTATTTCACAAGACAAGTTAAGACAACAGTACAATAGCGTCTCATTATTTATACATTCTATAGGACCAATATCCTTTTCAGAATCCACCCACTAATTCATCTTCCAACACAGTTAATTGTGACACACACACAAGTAAATTGATTCTTTTAAAATTTTACATTCCAGCAGTCAAAATTATTCCCCATAACAGATTCTTCATTTTTTGTGTTAATTCCATACGTTAATAAGGGCTTCCAGGTTTTCATAAATGTATCATGTTTTATTTCCCCTCTATATATTTTAATTTGATAGGTCAACTTTTCCATAAGAGCCATTTGCCAGATTCTGTTCAGAAATTTTTGTAGTGAAAGATCTTGAGCATTTCTCCAATTTTTTGCAATTTCAGCTCTTGCTACACCAATCAGATTTGCTATTAAGTCTTTATATGATAATTTTTCATTTCCATCCTTAAATATTGAAAATAATAGTAAAGCTTCATTTATAATTATTCTTTGTTTTAACAGGGTTTCTATCCATTTAATTATTTCCTGCCAATATGCTCCTACTTTGGGGCAAGAGATCCACATATGTTCTAGGGTGCCTTTACTTCCACAATTCCTCCAACAATTATCTGGAATTTCTTGATTGATTTTATGTAACTTTGTGGGATACCAATACCATCTGTGAGCTACTTTTAACACCAGTTCTTTCGCTTTGGTTGATATTGATTTGTAAGGATATGTGTTCCATATTCCCATCCATTCTTTCTCAGATATACTAATATTTAAATTTGTTTCCCAGGCTACTTTGGATCCCATGCCCCTAACAAATGCTTTTTCAATCAACTGTTTATATATGATTGAAGTTATACCCTTTCTTTTATTTCGATCCTTTTCTATACAGTATTGTTCGAATACTGTAAGTGTTCTCATGGGTCCGTATCTTTGATATAATTGATTTGCCAAATTTCTTACTTGTATCAATTGTAGCCAATTTGCTTTTATTTCCTTTGTTTTATCTTCCAACTGTCTAATTGTTATTGGTTTCCCAGCCTCAAATAAATCTCTTATTCTATAAATTCCAATTTGTTTCCAATTTTTAAATTGTGCATATTTCTCTCTTGATTTAAATTTAGGATAATCCAGCATAGGGCACAAAGGAGAAATAGGTGGAGCAAAAATGTTCATATACTTGCGCCAAATTTTCAGTGTCTCACAAGTATAAGGATTTCGTATTTGCTCCTTTTTTCTAATTGGTTCCCTTGTAAAAATATAGGTATTAACTAATCCAGTTTCCTCGCCTTTTTCCATTTCGACCCAATCTGGGATTTCTTCTATCTGAATAAACTTTATAGCTTGAGTGATTTGAAAAGCTTCATAATATTTTATTAATTGTGGTATTCCCAGCCCCCCTTTTTTGCTTTGACCATATTTAACACTGCTTATGAACCTTATTTTCTTCCCCTTTCCTCCAATAAACTTCTCCATATTTTTTTGCCATAGTTTAATTTTTTTAATTTCAGGTTGTAATGGTATATTTTGAAATAAAAATAAAAATTTTGGTAATATATATGCTTTAACTAATGCTATTCTTCCCAGCATTGACATATTCAGTTTCGTCCATTTTCTAATTTTTTCTTTAACTGAATTAAATACTATTTTATAATTTCTATATATTAATTGGTTTTTACTTTTTGTTATCCATATTCCCAAATATTTGAAAGTTGAGTAGCATAAGTCCAGATTTGACTTTTTTTTAATTTCCTTTTGCTCTGCTGTAGAAATATTTATACATAACAATTTAGATTTTTGATAGTTAATTTTTAGGCCCGTATAATAACAATGTTCTTGTAGTATATGTTTTAATGTTTCTATGCTTTTTAATGGATCCTCCAAAAACAGGAGCATGTCATCTGCGTAAAGGTTTATTTTATGGTTTTTATTTTTAATCACCAATCCTTTAATATTTCCATTTTCTCTTATTTGTGAAGCAAGTGGCTCGATTGCTATTGCAAATATAATTGGGGATAAAGGGTCCCCTTGTCTCGTTCCCCTACAAAGAGTGAATTTATCAGATTCTATTCCATTGATAAGGACCTTAGCCTCCGCTCCTATATATAAATTTTTCAAAAGATTAATGAATTTTCCACCCATATTCATTTTTTCTAATAGACTAAACATATACCGCCATTCTACACGATCAAAAGCCTTGAGGGCATCTAACGAGAGGACTGCTAATTTCTGTTTTTCTTTATTTGCTATATTTATGACATTCAGAACTCTACGAATAGCATCCTGCATGTGCCTTCCTGGCATAAATCCATATTGATCTTTGTGAATGTACTCAGTAATAAAACTATTTATTCTCTGTGCCAATATTGAAGAAAAAATCTTTTGGTCTTGATTTTGTAATGTTATTGGTCTATATGATGAGGGGAGGGTTGGGTCCTTATCTGGTTTTAATATAGTTATTATTCTAGCTGTTCTCCATGATTTTGGAATTTCTTCACCTTCCATTATTGAATTAAACAATTTTAACAGATGCCCTATAATATCCTCTTCCCAAATTTTATAAAATTCTGGTATAAACCCATCGCAACCTGGCGATTTCCCTTTTTTAATTTTTTTAATAACTGATTTTATTTCCATTACTGATATTGGGGAGTTAAGTTGCTCTTTATGGTTCTCTGTAATTTGACTAACTGGTAATGTATTTACAAATTCCTTAATGTTTGTATCTGGTGTTAATTCTGTCTTATATAAATTTCTATAATACTCCATAAATGTTGTTACTATTTGCTGCTGTGAGGTTACTATTTTTTCATCTTCAGTTTTCACTGAAACAACTGTCCTCTTTATTGCTTTCTTTTTTACTGCATAAGATAATAACTTAGAATTCTTATTCCCATGTTCATAATAATTTCTCTTTAAATAGTTCATTGCCATCTGAATCTTACTTGTGTCTAGTGCATCTAATTCTGTTCTGGCTCTTGCTAGTTCAATATATACCTTTTTTGATCCAGATTTTTTATGCTGGTCAGTGAGATTTTTTATCTTATTTTCTAATTGTTCTTGCAATCTATTTCGTTCTTTTTTTAATCTGGAGCTTTCCATAATAAATTTTCCCCTTAAATATGCTTTTAGGGTGTCCCACAGTAATGCAGGTTTCATTCCTTCTTTATCATTTATTTCATAAAAAATCTTTATATCTTCCTTTATTTTTTTAATGATTTCTGTATTTAAACATATATTGGAACTTAATCTCCAGATTCTAGGCTTATTTCTTACTTCCTTGTTAGACCATGTGACTTTTATTGCTGCATGATCGGAAGTTATGAAAGGAGCAAAATATATACTCTCTAGATGGGGTATCAAATTTTCTGAGATAAAAATATGATCTATCCTTGAGTAAGTGGCATATTTTTTTGAAAAAAATGTGTAATCTTTCATTTTGGGGTTTAAAAGTCTCCAACCATCTATTAAACCAGCTTTCTTAATTAATTTTTCAATTTTGCTTCCATCACTTGAAACTTTCCTTTTTTTGGATGTTGTGTCCAACTTTTGATTAAAAATACAATTTGTGTCCCCACCCAAAATAATATCACCCCAGGCAAATTTTTTTGCCACTCTCAACAATTTTTGCATAAAAGCTGCTTGTCCTGTATTAGGAGCATAATAAGAACCCAATGTTAGCAGTTTATTTTCAAACTTTCCTTTTACTAGAATATATCTTCCTTCAGGATCCCTTATTTGGTCCATCACTTCAAGTTTTGAATTTTTTTTGAGGATTATTGCCACTCCTCTTGATTTGTTTGTCCAGTTTGCAAAATATTGGTCTCCTAGCATTGGGTGCTTTATAATATTTTTTGCTTGCCTCTTTTGATGCGTTTCCTGTAAAAACAGAACATCTGCCCCCAGCTTTTGAATCGTTTTCATAACCCGATACCTTTTAACTGGTGATCCTAGTCCATTTGTGTTGTACGATACAATACTGAGATTATCTAACATTACATACTTGTATTATATAAATTGCAATAATAATCAGATTTGTCCTTTGAGATATTTTACAATTTGCCTTGCAATTACACTCGTCTTTACCTAAATTGAATTGTCTTGCTGTATTCTCCCTTATTCCCTCCCTCTCCCCCTTCCCTTGCTTCCCCCCTCCCTCCCCTCCCCTCCCCTCCCCAATAAAGGCTATGAGATGGAACCTCCAGCTCATAATAGTCTGAGCTGAGCCTAATGGGGTATGTGGAGCCAGGAGTTAAAACAGACTCCTGAGTTGAGATAACCCCGCCTTACAGCCCACCCTTGCCCTTAATTATAACAATATATAAAACACAACATTCTCTTAACTCATAAATGTACTGTTCATATGTCTATTTTCTACATTATTCACTTTACTTATTTTAATTAACTCCTTACACACTTAAACACTATTTTTTAATCATATTTACGCGTGAACTATTAGCTATTAACTACTGTTACATATATTTTCTATTCATTACTAATAGACCTGCTCACATAGTTTCTGGGAGTTTGTTTAACAAACTGCAGCTGTTGCATTTGGCAGTTATCATCCCTTGCAGATAACGGCTGTTACGCTGTCCTTGAAAAGTTCAGTAGCTAGAGCTTCAAGTTCTTTTTTTTTTCCCGTCTGCTTTCCTCCAGCGAAGCTGCATTCTCTCTAGCTGATCTGACTTCATCTCTGTCAAATGACTCTCAGGAAGAGGAATTTTCTTTTGCTCAAAAAAGTCCACCAGTTGAGTCGTTGAAACGATAGTCTTTGATGTGTTTCCGTACCAGATAATCAGTTTGAAGGGGAAACCCCACATGTATTTCACTTTCTTCTCCTGCAGAATTCTTGTATATGACCGCCATTGTTTACGTTTTTCCACTGTCTCTGGTGCGAGATCATGATACAGTTCTACTTTCTGACCTTCAAATGTTAGTTCTTTGATGTTATTCAAAGCACGAAACACCTCTTCTTTCACAGCATATGAGGCAAATCTCACAATTATATCCCTTATCCTTGATTGTTGTTTAGGTCCAACACGATGTACTCGGTCCACATCTCTATTTTTTATCTCCATATCAGGACAGAGTTCTTGGAACCAGTTCAAGACTATTTGTTTCAGATCACTGTCTCTCTCATTTTCCTTAAAAAATCTCAAACGAAAGTTCTGACGTCTTTGTCTATTTTCCTGATCCACAACTCTGTCCCTTAAGTGCTTCAGCTCCTTTTCCAGTTCATCATTTCTAGACTGCAACCCCTGCGCCATTTCAAAAGCAGAATCAGCCGTCAGCTCTACTTTTTTAATGCTCTCTTTGACCTCCAAAAGGGTTTGTGATAAGGGCGCAATAAGACTTTTCATATCGTCCTGTAAGTCTTTTCTTAATTGTTTAATAAGCAGTCTCATCTCATCGCTAGGTGAGTCAGCTTTTTTCCGCCCTCTCCCTTTTTTGTTCTTACCCGGCATGTCTGCTTCGCTCTCGGACTCCTCTGATGTCCCGGTCAGATCTCTTTGATCCTCCTCATCAGAGGTGAGTTTTGGCTGTTTTCCTTTTGATGTTTTCCTTGGCTTTCCCATAACTATGCAGTTCAAAGCGATTCTGTTATCTTATTTATGAATATTCACGCTTATTTAGACCAATTTATTTGGGCATAGAGCGGAGCTAATCTTCTATGCTGCCATTTTCCACAACAGCAAAACCACTGTTTTGAAATGGACCACTGGTGCTCAATAAAGCTCAAGTTGGCACATCTTTTTTCTTAGTCTGCATTTAACCTAGATAGGGTTACCCACGCTCCAAAAGTTAGGGAAAGTTTAAAACAACAATAAGCCATAAAAAGCAGACTTCTCCAAGATGGGGCCTTCTAAATGCACCGAACGGCTACTCCCTTTCATTCCAGCTGGCATGGTCACTGGCATACCGGCACCTTCGCTGTACCAGGCAGGACAATTTGATGGGGACCTTTTCAGCTTCCATGAGATGAAGGCAGGACAGAAGTTTGATGGTCTGTTGAGAGCTGTTAGTTAGGGGACAATGATTTTGGACCACAATGACACAAAGAAGCCATTGCCAGCCCCTCTTAGCCTATCTTGTTCTCACTGCATACCAACTTTGCTTGCCTTCAGCTAGTCAACGCTGATGGGCCACAGATCACGGTGAAGTTGCCCAACAGATTATGGGATTCCCAACTGGCTCGCATCAGCCAGGGGACTAATACAAACGGAAGAAGGCAAGGGCAGCCAGGAAAAGACGGGCACCTAGATTTACCGTACCAATGCCAACACTTCTACAACATGCTTTCCCAGAAATATGTTGATACCAAGCTCATTAGCTTTCCTCCGAATATATAAATGGGATTATATACAGTGCACGGGGCTTCCGCCGAGGTCCAAGCATGAGGGCTAGGCCTGTCCTTACCACATTCTTCCGACTCATCGGAGCCATCCCCACAGTCGTCGTCGTGATCGCACACAAAATGTTTCGGGATGCACTGGCGGTTGCTGCACATGAACTCCCGTTCATCGCAGGTGCTGTTGTACACTGAAAGCAGACACATCCATTAAGGGAAGCCGCGCCTCTTTCGAATCTTAACTCCCCCCCCCACCCACCCAACATGCAGCTCAGATCCTTTCCTTATATATCATTTGTTCCTTCATTTCTTCTACAGCATGGAACATGCATCCCTATCTGTCTGAAGATACTGCGGGTGAAGTCATGCAGGTACTCCTTTCCTCTGTCCACTGGTTCTATCCACAGGATGGGAAACTTCTCTCTTCTTTTGTGGGGAAGCAAAACTCCCCTATAACTTCCCAGCCAACATGGGCCACTGGTATATAAATGTTGGCATCATGCCTGCTGGACATGGATACCACTGTGCTTCTTGATGATGCCAACCAGGGACAGCAAAAGCAGAGAAGCCACCGGGCATTTAGCAGGCCTGTACCCGCAGCTACCAGGCTGTGTTCAGATTGGGCCATCATAAATATCATGTGATGGAGAATGAAGTTGATGAGTCAACCCTAACTCTCCTAACACCATAGACCACAGGCAGCTCATATAAATGGGAACTCAAAAAAATCCAGATAATCAAGATAAGATACTTGACCTTGAAATGACAAGTCACAAGTCAAGCACAGAGATATATACAAAGGAGTTTCATTACTCTTTCCTCCACACTAGGCGGTCTTAGCTACTGGGCCACAGGGCCACCCACCATGGAGGACTGTACCCCCCAGTAGAGAAGAAAACCAAGGAAAAGTGCCATATCAGCTGTACCTGTGCCCCAAGATAATTAACCAGTGAAATAAGTCAGCAGGGGAAACCATCCAACAAACCAGCAAGAGGACACAATCGTATTCTCAATGCCAGGAAGAACAGGCAACTCACAGCATCCGGCAGCCAGGCTTTCATCGGCTCCATCGCTACAGTCCTTGTCCCCATCACAGAGCCAGCGTTGCGGCACACACATGTAGCTGTTCGGGCATTGGAAAGAGCCAGCGGCACATGTGGTGTTACCTAGCCAAACAAGATGACAGATTTGTCGGTGAAGATGCTCAGTCCTCCAGGTGAGTATATCTGGAAGTTGAGTCACGCCCGCTGGACTTTTTTTTTCCTTGAGAGATTGAAAGGTTTCGTGGCTCACCCAAACAGCTTCGTCGGTCTGAAATGGACGTTTCAATCTCTCAAGAAGAGAAGTCCAGTTGCCAAGACTCAACTTCCAGACGAACACGACAGATTTGCAAAGTTGGAAGAAGCGCGATCACCCTGCGGAGCAGGGTTAGTAAACCTATGAAACTTCTTGCCACAGGATGTGGCGATGGCATCGGGCCTAGAGGATTTTGAAAGGGTTATTGGACTGATTTCTGGAAGAAAAGTCCATCACAGGTTACAAACTATGACGGGGATATGTGTTATCTCCAGGCTTAAAAGGCGGCAGATGGCATCAGGAGACAGGTCTCTAGTTGTCTCATGTGCTCCCAGAGGCATCTGGTGGAGCCCTTGTGAGATACAGGAAGCTGGACGAGACGGGACCTTGGGTTGATACAGCAGGGCTTTTCGTATGTTCTTTGTCCTAAAATAATGTCAACCACTCTGCATTTCGTCTAGATAGGGTTTCCCACGCTCCAAAACTTAGGACAGCTTAAAACAACAACAAGCATAGCGATCCTCACTGTTCGCTAATTACTAGTTAGGGATGATGGCGGCTGTATCCACCAACATGCGGGAGGACTGCACGCCACCCTTCCCTCCTTTAGAAACAAAGTGTGTATTTGGACAGAGGAGGGCCGCTCCTGTTCTCAGGAAAAGCCTCCCCTGCCCAATTCATACAAAGTGACTCTTCTGGTTCCCCTTGCTCGGACAGCTTCAGTCCTATCTCTCCTTAACTGCATCACACAAAACACCACCCTAAGCCCTGACCCATTCTGAAAAGTTAGGAAGCACTACTAACCAAAATAGGGTGCCAACACTGTCTAGCATTTTACTTTGGGATGGCACGACGAGAGAGTGGGCCTTGTCAGGAGTTAGCCAAGGAATGAATTTCTCTCTGGCCACACTGACCAAGGCACCGTTCTTATCTTTCTCTCCTACCAGAGCACTCACCCATTCAAATAAGCCTGAGTCAGGATAATACTGACTCAGAGTACACATTGAGTATGGACTTGGAGTCGTCAAGAGTACACATTGCTACACGGCCTAGCTGAAGAGCTGGTATGGGGGGCTAGGCAATTGAATCTCCACTGTACTTTCAGCAGGAGAGGCTAGCCAAGACTACCTGGCATGTGGGTGGCTGATGGGAGTGTGTGCCCTGCCACCTGTGCAGCCTTGGGGAAGCTGTATGACCTCAGAGCACCCCCAGAAGGAGGGAATGACAAACCACTTCTAGGTACTTGATGCTTAGAAACCCTTGCTCCTTGGAATCCGCTTGACAACATACAAATTATATTTAGAGATGATCCTGTCCCAGCATGTCCCTTCCTTCTTCTCTTAGTTTTCTAGTCTGTTCCTTTAGTTGGCGGTTTTTCCAATTGTGTTCAGGAGCGCATATAAAGGAAAAAATATCTCCTTTTTTAAAAAAAATTGGGAGTATTAGATAGACAAGCTCGCCCAACAGCAAAAGGGCTGGACAAACTGACTCTTTGCTCCCTTCCTGATTCTGCCAAGAGGGCCCAGGCGACCCTTTCACCTTCTCGAGTGATTTCTTTCCCTCTCAAAAGTGCAGCCGATTCCCCTCCATCGACCTGTTTCTTAGACCCAGTGAAGTCTCTGCCTCTTTCCCCTTCCCACCCCCTTTGTTCCAAACCGAGTGTCTCTCCTTCTGCTTCTTCTACCCTTGCCCAAGGCCCACAAGCCTTTCACGCCCCGTCTTTCTTGGCCTTTCTCCAAATGGGGAGGAGGGAAGACTTACGGCAACGTTCATCTTCATCTGAGCCATCTCCACAGTCATCTGCTCCATCGCACACCCACTGCTTGGAGATGCAACGGTGGTTTTTGCACTCAAACTTCACCGGGAAGCAGAATTTATCTGGAAAGAGGAACAAGGCACTCTTTGAACCCAACCTGCCCAAAGAAAGTCATCCAAAAACTCCTCCTCCTCCTCCTATTATTATTATTATTATTATTATTATTATTATTATTATTATTATTA
>JAHTLZ010003468.1:9995526-10029986 GCA_023846285.1 Phrynocephalus versicolor | reverse complement strand
TTATTATTATTATTATTATTATTATTATTATTATTATTATTATTATTGCAATAATAATAGGCAACAGAACCGTTCAAAGGAACCCCTGGCTGTAACTCTTGAGCCCCGAGGACCAAACCTCCGGCCTGTTACAGCACAGGCACGACACTCACTGCAGTGCGTCTCATCCTCGCCGTTTTCACAGTCATTTTCCTTATCGCAAGTCCACGACATGGGGATGCATCTCCCACTCGGGCAGGCAAAGTAGTTGGCCGGGCACTTGGATTTTCTGACACCTAGAGAAGCCAGGAAGGGGAGGCCAGAGGAAAAGGGAGACAATGCATAAGGGGAGGATAAGCAAACTCCACCTTTTTGTACAGGATGGGGAAAGGCAAGCATGAGAAAGATCTCTGCCTTAAGAATCCTTTACATGTTCTTATTGGCAGCTGGTTCAGCATCGAAAGACTTTCTTTTAAGCAGTCACTGCAGGATTAAGCCTTTGTCCCCAGGTTCTGTAAAAATGGCTGCCAACTAATTTAAAAACGTGGCAACAATCAATATCGCATACAGATAGCACCATAACCAACGACAGTGATGAAAGGTACATGCACCCTCCGCCTCCTTACCCGCCCCCGTGCTCTCGGAAATACAAGCGTCTCAAACCAAGACATGAATGTAAGCCAAGAAAAATAAAATGAAATAAAAAATGAGCCTCCTTAGATTCCACAAGCTTTGTGTCCGTACCATGACGTTCCGGCTGCTGCACGCAACCGCATGTCACATTTTTAAGAGGAGAAATGGTGTGTGGGGGGGTGTCAATTGTCCGCCCAGTCTTAGGAGACCCATAAGCCCACATTTCCGCAGGAGGGGCTTACCTGGACAGTTCTGCTCATCTGAGTAATCCCCGCAGTCGTTGCTGCCGTCGCACACCCAGGAGGGCACGTAGCACAACGAGGTGTGCTCACACTTCTGGAAGGTAGCACTTTTCACTCCCAGTTTGAAAAAGCTGCTGCAGTCCGTGGCGGCTGTCAAAAGAGAGGCAATAAATCTGTACAAATCCGGGCAGTGGACTGGATTAGAAAAGCCTTTTCGTTTTGAACCGATCCTTTCCCCAGACAGGCTTCCAAATTCTGTTAGCTTTTCTGCACTGAAGTCAGCGACAGAGGTGTCGCTTAACTCTCATACATTTGCACGTATGCGCTAAGCTGATCAGCTGCCAGAACAAGGGGAAGGCAAGGCCCTTCCTGTTATGGGCCAACTTCCCCATCTCTTTCCTTTCCTTCTGCCCATCAAGCAAGGCTGCAGGGTGGCCTGTTAGTCTTTTGGCCACCCTAATACTCTGGGCATCCCCTGGTGCCTCTCAGCAGCAGGGCAACCTGGTTCAGCAAGTCTCCATGTCCCTTTGCTCCCCCTTTCCAGGGTGAAGACATATATTGCCAAGGAAAGGGAAGAATCCTTGGTGGACAGGGACTTCTCATTACAAAAGGCAATGAATGGGATGGACGGAGGCCTTTGATGCGGGGAAGTGTCTTCATGTTTCTCACAGACACCTGAGTTCCTTTTGTGGTGCAACTTGTGCATCAGGAGATCTGAACCCCCACCACCCCACCCCTGCTATAACATTTGGGGCTCCTTGGGCTTCCTGTTCAATTTCAGAACTTGCAAAACGGTGCAGCAGCCAAATAACAGCTGGTTGTTTCCCTGCTTGGATGCTGTTTATTTCTCAGTTACATGTATTTCCTGCCTCTCCTTCAGCGAACTCAAAGAAGGGCGTATGATTCATGCTGCTCTCACTTTATGTGCACAACAGCCCTGTGAGGTACAACAGGCTGGAGGGAGAGGAAGAGAGAGAGAGAGAGAGAGAGAGAGAGAGAGAGACCAATTCAAAGTGATCCAGGGCGTTTCAAAGCACAGAGGGACTTGACCTTGCACTCACATATCCCATTCCGTGATCCTGACAGCCAGATTTGCATCGGCTCTTGAAGATTTCTCTTTTGTCTCCCTGATATCCACCTGTCATGCTGTGGCAAGAACCTCCAGCACGGCCTCTTCCTCTCTACCTGGCACACCCATGGGCATTTCATCCTGGTTCGCACACCAGCTGGTCTTCCATTTTGTTCCCACACCATCATGGCATTAGGGGAAGTCATCGGAGAGCTATCTGTTGGAGTCTGGAAGGGGTAGGGACTTCTTTTTTCAAGGCATGGCAGGCGGCAAGTAAATGAACAGTGCGTGGATGGTCAAGGCTTGCGTAAGAGCCTCGTGGCACAGCGGTCAAACGACTGTACTGCAACTATAACTGTGCTCACAATCTGGGGCTCAATTCCAGGGAGCTGGCTCAAGGTTCACTCAGACTTCCAGACTTCCGAGGTTGGTAAAATAAGTACCCAGCTTACAGTGTGTGTGTGTGTGTGGGAAACGTGTAGCCTGCATAAATAAAATTTAAACTGCCCAGAGAGGTCTTTAAGTACTATGGGGTGATATATAAGAAGCATGCTTTGCTTTGGTTTTAGTTTAAGAGAAAGAAATGAGGCGGGGAAAGCCCCTTCGCAGGCCTACAATGCGACACTCACTGCAGTTCATCTCGTCCGAGGCATCCTCACAGTCAATTTGTTGGTTGCAGCGGCTGGAGTTGCTAATGCAGGTCCCATCCCGGCAACGGAACTCGTTGGCAGCACAGCTCGTTTCTGGAATGAACGGAAGCCTGGTTACGTGGATGCTCACCTTGCAAGCTGCCCTTTTTCTAGGTTGCTCAGCGTTGTGTACACCGTCTCCTGTCCCAACCATTCAACCCCCACCCCCAAAACCATTCACAACAGTGCTGACAGTTAGTTGGAGGCACTTCCAAGTGCCTGAAGAGCCTGAGGTGGGAGAATAGATACCTGATACCTGGATTCTCATCACACTGGCTCTCCAATTAGGAGCACAGCACATTCCTTTCTACCAAGTCAGACCACTGGGCCACCTTGCCCAGTACTGCCAACACATACGGGGAATCCTCCAGGGTGTCCTGCCATGCCAGATTCTCTCCAACCTTTCCCTGGAGATCCCTGATATTCCCAGGTGGTCTCCCATCTAAGCACAACCAACCTCCAACCCTATGGATTTTCCGAAGCAGCTCTACTGCCAACAGGGGTCCTCTCTGTACATTATTTATTTATTTATTAAATTTATATTCCGCTCCATCTAGCTACACGGCTACTCTGGGCATTTTTTTTACAAAACTGAACAGATATCATAATTAGAAGACAAACTCCATTTGGCAGAAGCCATGCTTGATTCTTCTGTTTGCACAGTGCTTCTTCTGTGCTAAGGCATCAGCTGGATTTTTAAATCCATTCCGCGTAGACACAAGAATGCCAAAACAATGATAGCATAGAGATAAAAGGAAAAACCCTGTATCCTCTGACTAGCCTTCCCAATTCTCGTCAGTTTTCGGGGTGGGTGAGTGGTGGTGGTAGAAGATGTGTTAGTCTGATTCAGCAGCAGCAAAAATGAAGAAATGTGTATAGCGACCCCTTTAAGACTAACACATGCAAATCCACGCTCCCCTTGACACTGCTCAAATCACTTAACTGTTGCAAGGCACTTCGTCCGAATTGTCCCCACAGTTGTCCACGCCGTTGCACCAGTCCTTGGTGGGCACACAGCGCTTGTTGGTGCAGTGCAGGTAGCCTTTCTTACACTTGCGGCTGTCTGCAACACGAAAACAGGGACACGTGTGAGCGTAAGGAATTATAAGGGAAAGAAGGCACGGAGGAGGACGCCTCTGTGAAGGCTGCCCCAGGTCTCAGCCCCACCGAAGTTCTGGAACGCCAGTTCCAAAAGGGGTCCCGATCCAAGAATCTGCCTGCACAAGAGGATACTTTGGTGTGTGTGTGTGTGTGTGTGTGTGTGTGTGTGTGTGTGTGTGAGAGAGAGAGAGAGAGAGAGAGAGAGAGAGAGAGAGAGAGAGAGAGAGAGAGAGAAAGACGTGGAAGTCAAGGCCTTGTTCAGCTGGGCACAAGTCACTAGGCTGATCCTCATGTAATTCATGGAGGCCCGGGAAAGCAGGATGGAACCTGAGCCTTCCTGTATCACGAGCTACAGAGGGACTCAACACACATTTAGGTTCAGAGAGGATGTGAATCTGAATAGCAACTGTGAGCAGAAGGGGGAGGGGAGCAGACGTGTTCTCCAAGCCCTGTCTGTCTGCAGGCATCCCAGAGACAGCTGCTCCTTCCCCTAGCTCTCTGCTTAAAAGGCAGAGAAGGGGGAGAAGCCAAGTGCCTCTTTCCTCTCTCAGACATTAAAAGAAGAGACCAGGCAATGGATTGGGGCTGTTCTGCTTCTGCGCCCAATGGATGTTGCAATTGTGGAGCACCCTGTAAGGGCAGATGGAAGAGAGGTGCCCCCCCCCCCATGGACCTCTCTCCAGCCTGGGCACAGCAGGAGGACAGGGAAGGTACAGGCCCTTGCCTGGGGGTTAGAACAGAGAAATGGAGGCAGGCCTGGGGGCACCTGGTAGGTGCAAAGCAAAGGTCTTCTTTGGGTGTGTTCACCTTCCCCCTTCAGTCTGGGGGCTGGGAAAGGAAGAAAAAGCAAGCTGCAGATATGAGCTTGTGCCTGATAAGGACCAAATTAAAAAAAAAATTGAGACTTCATTGGGAATTTGGGGAAAAGAAGGTTTCTAACCCTTCTTCTCTTTGGTTCCAGGTTTGAAAGCCTGGGGCCCTTCACGCCTGGCAGATTCTGGTTCCCTATTCCCTTTAGCCTGGCCAGTGAGATTACTGAACCCAAAGTACATACAGTATGGGGTTAAGCAAGCTAGGGTGCGTGGATATGAAAAGTGAAGCAAGGGCACCTGACTAAGACCAGACAGTATAGGCAAGTTCTATTCCTCCAGTGTTCTTTTTAAAAAGCCATTCTGCACCACGGTGTTAAATGCTGAATGAGACCACTCCCAGGAAAGCATACAGAACAGTGGCTCCCAACCTTTGGTCCCAAGATGTTCTTGGGCTCAAACCTTTAGGAGCCTTCACCGCCAACTAATAGCAATTGTACACGACCCCTAAACTTCGCCGCAAATGGCTGCCAGCTCCGGAGCTTACAATTGTTTCCCCACCAGCTTCGGAGTTTGCAGGAAATTAAGTGCGACCACGACCACCTAAGCGTGTCCCAGCGCACTTTTCATGTACCTGCTCTCGGAGGGTGAAAATCCCCAGATCTGGATGTAATCTGGTGAGTGCCGGGCTCTCCTCATTTCTGTTTTTTTTTTGCCTCCCGCCCCTTTAAGAGAAGGAATCAGGACGACGACGGGGCGGCTTCGGAGGTGAGCCTGCATTTTTTCCTCTCTTTTTTTCTCCCTCCCCTCACGCAGTCAGGAGCAAAGAAGTGCGGAGGGGTGGGGATGCAGAAAGAGCAACGAACCCCCAAGATCTCTGGTCCGAATTTAAGTGGCCAGCGGATCTTAGGGGTCGTGTGAAAAGGACCTAAGTTAGCCAGGATTTCTGGGAGCAGTAGTCCAAGAACATCTGAGGACCCAAGATGACCACTGACATAGAAAACTGGTCCTCAGCCTCTCTGGACAAGGTGGTTTCAGGCTTAATCCATCTTGGGCTTAGAAGTGAAGAGCTGGGTCATCAAGTCCAGCCTCCGTCAAGGAGGAACAGGAGGGAATCAAACTACGGACCTCCGGCATCACAGCCAGAGACCTAAACCACTGAGCTCCCCAGCAGTTCACTTACTTTACTAGCATGGAAGCAAAGTTGTGCTGTTCCTCCAAGCACAGTAGACGCTTGAAGTGTCCGTCTGCAATTGGGATTTTTAACTCCACAAGAAGAGCACTTCCTAAACAAGGACCATGGTGCCATGTACCTCAAAGAATGGCAGGCCCCAAAGGGCATCGGAGAGCCATTTCCCACCTGCAATGCTTCCTTCTTTCTCCCTTTTTATATAAAAAAAGAACCCCACCCCAAATAAAACCCATCAACCAAGACAACATCCATCATAAGATACATTGTTTCCTAAGAATCTTTATGCTTGGCCAAGGGCAAGAATGGGAAAAGACCGCCAAGGTCCTGGAGACAACAGGGGTGATGGAGAACAAAAAGGAACAGAGGCGACCTGGAGGGGAGGGCGCTTGGCGTGTGCCATTAGCATGAGGGGGGGGGTCATGCCAAAAGGAGGCAGCGCAGCCTTCAAAGCCCCCCAAAATGTTCTGTACAGGGAGCAGGAAGACCCTGCCACCCTTTGGCATGTGTCAACATGGAGAAGAAGCAAGGATCATAATGCTACAGTATCCCTGGGGAAAGCTGCTGAAGCGAGCAGGCAAGGAGAGGAGAGGAGAGGAGAGGAGCAAAAGAAGGAAGGGGCCTTACTGCAGTAGGACTGCTTCTCATCCGACTTGTCCTTGCAGTGGGCCACGCCATCACAGGTCTGGCTGAAGTCAATGCAGTCTCCGTTTCCACACTCAAACTCATGGTGCACACTGCAGGTGGAGTTGGGAGCTGGGGAGGCAAGAACAGGAAGACGTGTGAGTAGATTCAACCCACTCCACTGGGGGAGCCCTTCAGATGGGCAGAGGGGAGAAATCCTGCTTAGTTCTTGGACTCCCCGTGGGGTAGAGAACAAGGCCAAGCCGGCAGGTCTGAGTAAAAATGCCATCTCCAGGAGAGTATTTAAAATGTTACGTTCTACTGTAATGGACAAGGTAACCATAAGAGTGGGCATTAAAAACAAAAGGCTATGTAATCAGCCATAGTAAATTCCATTTTCTTTTTGTACTGAAGAGAGCATGAAATCGGATTTCAAACTGCGATGATGAGGGGTGTAAGTCAGTCATGCTTGACCAGGTTTTCTTTGCTCGAGATCTTCTAAAGGGCTGTCCGACAATTTATTTATTTATTTATTGTTTATTTTTAGCTCTTGTATACCGCCCTATTCCCACAATGGGGACTCAGGGCGGTTCACAACATCAAAGTAAAAAAAAAAAAACAGATAAAATCTAATACAGGCAATAAACAACAAATTAGCTAAAAACAATTGGATCCAAGATTAAATAGGCGGGGAGAAGGAAAAAAAAAAGGACAAGTATTTTGAGGTGGATTTTACAGGTCTTTTGTATGCCATGTGCTTACCTATGCTAAGACTTCTCCCCCCTCCCAAATTTTAAGAGACAAATTTAAGAGACAAGCGAAGGCCGGACAACTTCTTGTGGTTTTTTTTTAAAACAACAACACCGTAACAAGCAACAGAGGCAAATTAATCAACAAATGCTATAATGAGTATCCAGGACAAATTGTTTTCTACAACACCAACTTCCCACCCTGGGGAAAGAGGTCCGAGGCCGATCTACTGCCACAGGCGACATCCCCAAAGGGAGGGAGGCACGCACCTCCTCCAACAGTTTCCCTTCTTCTTTCGACTGCTGCCTGTCTCAGCGCTTGCTCTGTAATTGTCAATAATTGCTCAAGGCATTGCCCTATAGTGGTCTCCCACCCTTTCGTGGTTCCTGTACTGCGGCCTTGCTATATTGCGGGACCGCAGTGCCCCAAAAGGGCTTGAGGGAGGAGGGGAAGATTTTAAAAGCCAAGGCTTTAAAAACCTTCCCCCCTTCCCTAAGCCCCAGGCTCCAGCTGGGGTGGGGAAACAAAAGGTTTTTCTCCAGCACCCCAGCACCAATCAGCTGGAGCCTGGGGCCCTGCCTCCATGAAGGCATCACACGCCGCTTCTCCCCCCACCCCCAGGGTGTGGGGAGCAGTGAGCAATGTTTAAAATGGCTTTCAGCAAAGGAGCCAAGCGGTTGGCTCCCTCTCTGAAAGTCATTTTAAACATCGTGCACCGCTCCCCTGCCCCACTCCAGTGTGGGGAGTGGCGAGTGATGTTGAAAATGTGTTTAAGCAGCAGAGCCAAGCTGGCTCTGTTGCTTAAAGACATTTTAAACATTGTGCGCCCCCCACAAGACCCGACCTGACCTGCATTTGCATATTGTGGATGTTCAATGACTGTGGGTTGGGTCAGTCCCTAACCTCCGCGATAGATGGGGGGTTACTGTATCCTTCTTTTCAGACCATAGGGCATGCGGGGAGAGCAGAAAAATCTAGTGGGTAACCATTAAAGGAGCAAATTAAATAGGACATAAGAACTCAATAGGTAACACTGGGATGAAAGCGATCTGCAAATTAATACCCTCTTAGTTTCCGACACACACATGCACATACATGTGCGCGCACACACAGACTTTTGTGATGTTTTCCTCAGCACAGGTGTAATGCTTGGGAAGTGACCCCAAAATGAACACACCTCTGCCCTGTTCACCCCTGCCACTGGGTGCTCACCTCTGCACGTCAGATCCTCCTGAAGGATCCTCTCCCCCCGGCAAGAGCAGCTGATTTCCCCCTTGGCGGTGAGTATGCACAGGTCTTCGCAGCCCCCGTTGTTCACTCTGCACAGGGAAAGCTCACCTGAGACAGAAAGAGAGAGACAGAGAGAGAGCAATAAGGGAGGAGGAGGAGGAGGAGGAGGAGGAGGGCAGGTCAAGGGTGCCAGAGCCCAACTACCCATTAGGAAAGAGGCCTGCCTTCTTCTGCACCGACTGCCCTGGTCCATGTCCTCTAGGTGGGAGCCCCTGCTTGTCACCCCACAGCCTCTGTGCGATGCAGGGGGGAAGCCTTCTCGGTGGTGGCACCTACCATAATCCCCTTCTCTGCACTCTAATGGTCCTTTTTACATACAGAGTTCCTGGTGCTCAGCGAAGACTCACTTGGCTCACCCAGACAGTTTCTAGCTCCTTACAACTTAGACGTTTTTGAAACTGTAAAGCATTTCAGCGAGACCACTTTGCTCTACTCTTTTATCCCACTTCTACTTGTTTGTCATCCTTTGTTTTATTACATTTTCTGGGTAATTGACATTGTTAGCTTGCTTTAGGGTTAGCACGATTGCACGGGAGACAAAGGAAAAAGGAAAAGGGGGTGTCCTCCTTACAGCTGTTGGTGTCGTTGGCCACAGCAATGATGCCCATGGGTTGCTGGGGAATGTCGATGCGCAGGTGCTTCATGCCGGAGCCCACATACTTGTTGGCACGCTGCACAGCGCGACGCACCCAGTCTGTCCAGAAGATGTAGTCTCCATAGACAGCCAAGCCAAAAGGGTGCACCGGCTCAGCCTTCAGGATGATCTGTTGGAGAGAAGCATCACAGCAACAGCAGGGAGGAAAGAGAGGATCGTCAGGAAATAGTCTCAACTGGCACGGCGGTCCTATGGGTCCTTCTTACAGCAAATTAGCGCTGGTTCTATTTTGCCTTCCTTCATAATTATTCTGATGGGGAATGTGGCAGATTTTGCTAGATTCCAATCTCCCAGCTACTAAGGGCAAAGCCTAATGAGGATAAGGAGGTATTCGACAACATCTGGACGGTTACAGATTTCCATTATTATCTCCCAGCGTAGTTGGCAGCTTTTGCCAAAGTCATGCTACTGCAGGCAAAGATTTGTCACAGCTCGGCCAAACATATTCTGCAGCCATGAACCTCTGTGCTGTGAAATCATTAACTGGTCCTTTTTCTTCATCTCTTTTTTTTCTATACATTGCATGTGTCCCACATTGACTATTTCTTGCACTTTCTGTGTGCTCACTCAAAGTAACCTGGAGTGTATTTATAAATTTACAGGTATCTGGAAGTTGAGTCATAGCAACGGGACTTCTTTTCTTGAGAGATTGAAATGTTTTGCTACTCATCCAAGCAGCTTTGTCAGTCTGAGGCAAGTTAGTGGCGAGTCCCACTAACTTATTTCAGACGGACAAAGCTGTTTGGATGGGCAGCAAAACATTTCGATCTCTCAAGAAAAGAAGTCCCGTCGCCATGACTCAATTCCAGATAAACTCACCTGGATGACTGAGAATCTTTCTTTCTTTCTTTCTTTCTTTCTTTCTTTCTTTCTTTCTTTCTTTCTTTCTTTCTTTCTTTCTTTCTTTCTATCTATCTATCTATCTATCTATCTGTCTGTCTGTCTGTCTGTCTGTCTGTCTATCTATCTCTAAACTCATACAGATCTAACACTGTGCAAGTAGCGTTTGTCTTGTGCATGGGAGTGTCTTCTAGGAGAGTGTGACTTACGTATCGTTTGGAGCCATCATATTCACAACGCTCTATTTTGTCCAGTGTAGCGTCAGAGAAGTAGATCTTCTCTGCCTTGTGATCAATGGCCAGCCCATTAGGTGTGCGAATGTCCTTGTCGATGATGGTGATCATGTTGGCACCCGACAGTGTCGCCCGCATGATGCTAGGGTGCTGCTCATTCCAGTTGGTCCAGAACATCAGGCTTAAGAGAAAGAGGAGAGGAGTTTATGGAGGAAATATGTCTATACTCTTAGGGCTATGGCTTTTTTGGTCTCCCCCTGACTCTTTATGTCACTTTTGGCTGGCCTGGCTCAAAAATTTTACAGTATGTTTTATCCAGGAGGGCAATGGAAGTTGGCTCCAGAGGTTCCCTCACCCGTGTGGCATGCCAGGCACCCAATCTGCACACAGATTCTAGATGGACCAATTCAAAGTATGTCCATAACGAAAGCCCAGCAGACTTTAAGAGAGGCAGTGCCAGCACTGCTGGATCAAGCATTGTTTCTACATTTCCAAGGGCAACTGTGGCCAGAAGGCTCAACGGGTGGATCGGGTGGATCCAACCAATGGAACAGGAAGCTGGCTATGAGGAGACACAGCACGTTCACCCTTAGGCGTTGGTCTTGAATGAGGCTTGTCCAGAACCTCACCTTAGTGGATATGTGGCAGCTCGGTTTCTGAGGTGGATTCGCCACATTAATTATATTTACCTCTCTTCCGAGAAATCATGATGGGTTGTGAGTTTCTTTCTCTGCTGAATTCAGTGTCTTGATTCTACTGTCTCAAGATCTAACTGGAAAGTGCCCAAGCATTACAAATCAGCAGGGCAGTTGGTTTTGCTGCCATGTGGATTCACTTTGATCAAGGAAAACCTCCAGACCACGGAGCCAGCTCCTGACGCAGGCACCAGTGACAAAACCTCTCATCCAGTTTGTTCTATGGTCAGAGAAGCTTCACTTGCCTGGGTCTGTCTCCCCCATAATGTCAAGGACAAATGTTAAGTACTGCAGGGCTGCCACTAAAAAATATTTTTCATTTCCCTGACTTTCCCTGACCAAGCTTTGTCATTTTCTCTGACCACCATTCAAATAGAAGTTAAAAAATGAATAGGTCACATTGCATCAATGCAAGGCTTAATGAAATGTCCCACTCTACAACTACTCAAGTCTTAACTGCAAAAATGTTTGCCCAAGTAAGAGACTGAAGCATGCAGGAGAATCCCTCACATCATTTCCAAGCAGTAATTGAAAGAAGCAGAGACAAGCCTTCCTCCTAGCTCCCAGGAATACAGCAAAGGTGAGAGAACCACCGACTATGCACAGAACCTCTATGGGTAGGAAGGTCTTAAACTTGAGTTTATTGTCATGTATCCAGTTCCCAGTCTTGCCTGCTCCTCTTTATCTTTCACCAGCAGAGCCACAAGGAAGAGGGTTTTGTTTTAAACTATTGAGTTCACTTCTATGTTAAAATAATTAGCATTCATCACTATGTCTGAACCTTGAACCGTGGGTAACGTAACTGGGGTTTATTCTTGGCTAAAACACAATGACTTCATAGACCACTGTTTGAAGCTTGTTCTCCTCACCCCCACCCCCAATAAACCACACTCAAGACTATTCTGTTTACTTGGGTTCAAACTTAATGCTAAACTTGAGCTTAATTTAAAGAAAAAGAAAGCTTGCAGCTGCTTTTAAGCCACATCTTGCCCCAAGGCACGTCTATGCAGTACTAATTCATAATTCAGCTTCCTGTTGTCAACACAACCCATGTTATTTTCTCACATGCATTACTGTCACCAGGCAACAACTCCTATTGAGGGTGTCCTTGCCCGTGGAAGGGGACGGAAGCGAGGGAGGATCCAGACGATCACTCTTTATTGCTTCTTTCCAAGAAAGAGCCCCTGACTGACTCCTTGGTAAGTTTCAAATCTCCTTGTGGAGAATTTCATGACACACCTGAAGGGCCATGAATTATTCTGGTGCTTCATTCTGCTAATCTGGTTTGTGAAGGTGTAGATTTTGAAGGCAGAAAGATTGCTTTTAAAGGGATAAGGCATGTTTAAAAATGATAAGCTACTACAATACTACAAGGGCCCTTCAGGGCTGAGCTTCAGCAGGCGAGTCGGGATGAAAAGTAATTTAGATGCGAGCGAGCAAATGAATGAATGAATGAATGAATGAATGAATGAATGAACAAATGAATGAATGGATGGATGGATGGATGGATGGATGGATGGATGGATGGATGGATGGATGGATGGATGGAGAAACAAATGCATGATCACAAACTCCCATGATGGCCAAAAGCTTGCTTCCAGGTTTCCCCAGTCAAAGAGCGTCACCTACTTCTGGCACTCATCCAACACGAAAGCACGAGGATGGTCGTCCCCAGACATGGTGATGACGGTCTCTCTCTCAAAGGCTCCTTCCCGGGCTTGATTCACTGTGTGTCGAGTAATGGTGGAGGTGGTGTAGCTTGTCCAATACAACGTGTCCCAGCCTCGATGGTAAGCCAGGCCCTCCACCGAGCCAACATCTGTTGAGGACAAGAGCACCGGGTGTTAACTTCAGCAGAAGGTTCTGACACCCTTCAAGTGTCCGCCAAGCGGCCCTGCCTCCCCAACACTTGTATCATGCCTGCTCTCCATTTCTTTTTAAAAGTGGCACACGGAACATTTGGTTTATCTTGCCCCTTTGCCAGGGATACAAGATACATTGTCCCAAAAAAGCAAATCAAAGCAAAACAAACAAAAAACCACATTTAAAGTATATTACTGTAGAGAGATATGGCAGCACATGCGGAAAAGTGCCAAGTGGTGATTTTCCTTGTTAGCTTTTCCCCCGGTGAGAAAAGATCCGTTTAGAAAAGGGGAGAGCCAGTTTTTCAGATGTTGCCCCAGGAGAGAATGAAGGCATGTCTATACTGTATAAACAAGGACCAGGGAATTTGTACCTGCCCTTGAATATTACTGAACTCAACAGCGGCCATGCTGAGAGAGGTTGAGGAGAAAAGACAAAAAATAAATCTTACAAAATCCAAAAGCAAGTAGGTCCCTTCTCTCTGGTTTACAGAAGGTCGCTAACCAACACTGCAACTTTTGAAAACATTATCCGGGTTTTGTGGGCAGAGAATGGCACCAGCCTTCCAATACTTAGCACTTAGTAGAAAGTGGAGTTCATTGGCCTTATAGGATCCTTCCAGCTCTATTATTTCATGATTTTGTGATCCCCAGACGGCCAAGGAGAACACATTATGTCGTCCACCCAGCTTGTTTTGGGAGCAAAAATTTGTGACCACAATGAGAGGGCCAACATTGACAAGGCGACAAATGGCCCAATCAATGAGCGGCCATAAAGGAATGTTACTAATTGCCAGTATCGATGCAACCATGGAGGAGTTCAACTCAAGGCAATTATTGGCTCTCTTTGAAAAATGGATTTTTTTTAAAAAAAAAATCCAATTAAATATCACACTGGGTTTTCCTGCTGCCTTTTGTTGGCATTTGTTAATTAAGCACTCCATGTATCAAAGCAAGGAGAGCTTTTCCTCATGTTTGCCCTAGGTAATTGAAAACGGTGTCAAGGAAATGGAAGGCTTGATAAGCCTTTGGCTTCCTTGTGCCAGCTGCAATGCCCCATTCATGGCATAAGTGCCCTGTGCAAATTCAGCCAAGGTCATCCTGCAGAGAACTGTCTCACGATGCTGCAGAGGGTACCCTGAGCCCATTGGAACCAGCAGCACCTCTCTCGGCCTAAGCTGGACGTCATCCACAGGTTGCCTTGGAAGCAGAGCTGTTCGTTTGCCGAAAGTATGCAGGGTTGATCCAGTTTATCTTGACCCAGAGCTGGCAAAACTCCAGTCTGAAATCCCGGGACAAAAAGCCTAGGGACAATTAACTGGGAAAGCTCCAGCGTTTCTTTGAGAGGAATGCCCAGTTCTGTAACGTATGGGCCTAGATGGCTTACAATTCATTGTTAGATGACATGAGGATTCTGAAAAGTCTTTCCTTCTCAGTAACTTCAGCATTTGTTCCCCCACCCCCCACCAAATGATGTGGCTCACGCTTTTGGTCCTTGTTTTTTGTGGCAGACACAGGGATGCCTGGTAAGTCCTGAAAGTCTCTAATTCAGGCTGCCAGACCAGAAGGGGTAGTGCCAGCAATCTACATCACAGGGATGCTCTTTGCCATGGAAAGCTCAGTCGTACCCAGAGAGGCCACAAGTTCTGGCATTCAGGGTCAAAGTGTGCACCATAACAGTCATCTCAGTGGAGGTCATTAATGAGCAAGAGCAGAGTAGGGATGCATACGGTCACATCAAGGTTAATACAGGCCACGGTTGGACCAGCGATCCCTGCAGGTACATGGTGATAACAGATCTGCCATCTCTGCTGTAATAGACTACCCTGTTTCCCTGAAAATAAGACCTCCCCAAAAAATAAGCCCTAGCAGGATTTCTATGCATTTGTTAAATATAAACCCTACTCTGATAATAAGACCTAGTGATGGGCGTGGCTATAGTTGTGTACAGGGCTGACATTCAAGCATATTATACTTAACAAAAGTAAGACATCCCCTGAAATTAATTCCTAGTGTGTCTTCTTGAGAAAAAATAAATATAAGACAGTGTCTTATTTTCAGGGAAACACGGTAACAGATCCACCTTGCCATGAGCATGGGCAACGGTCCATGGCATTAGATGGTGCAATTAACATCCCAGCACGGTGAGTGCCTGGAGCTTCAACCTCCTCTATGATCCTATGTAAACGGGAGGCAACATGTAGCATGGTTTGCCACATGTAATCAAGGCTCCATAGCTGGCTGGCAGAATATCACACAATCTGGAATTCCCAGACAAGTCCAAGGGCAGCTCAACTCATCACCTTGTGTAAACTCCTGTAAGAAAGTGCAAGCGCTCCTCCTTGTACCGGCCCGACCCCTCTTAAGAACCGAAGCCAGCCCATATATACTACTTAGCAATGATTCATCTGGGCATGGTGAACATTTCCACACACCCGCCCATCCCCACAGTGAATACACAGAAGAGAACTAATTTGTTTGTTTCTAAGAGAAACGGGTGCGCCCCACTGGGAGGCCCCAGGCCAGTGTTTGAAGAGGGAATGAAGTGTGTCGGGGGTGGTGGGCTCACCTTCTTTCTTCTGCCACTCTAGAGTGGGGCGGGATTGTGGGGGGGGGGGGGAGGCACTCACAGCTCAGTTGCACAAATTAACCATGCAAACAGAAACACAGGCAGCATTGCTCCCCGAGGGCGGAAGAGCTTTAAATGTTATTAGACTAACTGCTGTAATTCTAATTTATATACAGATCTCAAGAAGCAAGCAAGGAAGGGGGGAGGGCGAGAGACTCTAACATGCAGGCAGTTCTGAGAAATTCCCTCCTGTCCACCTGAAGAAAACTTGCTAAAAGCTCTTTTCAAGCCCGACTGTGTTTTCCAACCGAAGTGCCTGGAGAAGGAGGGCACCTCCTGAAGGCTGCTAGGTCACCCAAGAAGATGATGGGGGGGCATGCTAGTTCATTAGAGCAAGTCCCACAAAAGTCAGTGGGAAAACCCATCAGTGGAGGAGGAAGAAGGCTACCTTTTCTCTTATGAACGGGATGCAGCTTGCACTCAAGAGTGGATTTGTGGCCAAGGAACAGGGGCGAGGCTCAAAACTTCACTGGAAAACCGGGAAGGACCTTTCCTCCCAAGAGTTACTCTGCTAGCATGGCTCAATGCAGGTCCAACTGAGGAAAGCTGCAAACCCCAGCCCTCGTTCACTCAAAGAAAGAAGTGCAAAATGTCGGATGTTTTGGTTTACAGCCAAAAGGCAGACTAAGGGAATGACTGGCAAACCATAATCTCAGTGGATTCCTGAATGTTTTGAGCTCCAGTGGTCCACACAGAGTAGAACTGAGAGACAACAGAGACCAGCAATGCAAAATGGCCAACACTCCCCATTGGTGCTATATTCCCACCAATGACCAGCCAACAGCATAGATAGCAAAAGCACATGACTGTGGTCTGACACACAGTTGCTGGCGCACGGCGCTACCCAGCTAAAGCAACTGGGGAAAGGGTGGGGCAGAAAACGAATTAATTAACGAGAAAGCCTCTCTAATTCCAGAGACAGATCCCATAAGAGGAGGCCTTCCTCGCTTCTGCTGCTCCCAGCGTTAGGGGCTGCTCTTTTCCACACATTTCCCAAAAGGAAGCCATCCAGGGTGGGGGGGGGGGGGAAGGGGAGAGGGGCCAGACACAGGACTCACTTTCAACTATTGTCTTCCGCCCGCTCCCGTCGTCGTTGATCTGCTGGATGTTGCCGAAGTGAATGTCGCTGTAGAAGATCCGGTTGCTGCCTTTGCTGCCGTGGCGGTAATCAAAGGCCAAGGCAATGACGTTCTTCATGTGCTCGTTGTCCTCAAACGGCTTGATGGGCGCGTTGAGGTTGTTCTCGTCCGACAGGTGGATGCTTTTGAGGATGGTGCGCTCCGAGTAGAGGAGGTAGCCGTCGTAGTCGCGGCAGGTGACGCTGTCCTCGGAGAGCATGCCGTGGGCGCAGGCGCAGGTCCGCTGGCCTCCTCCCCGGTACAGGCACAACTGCTCACAGCCGCCGTTGCTCTGAGCACAAACATTGGTCCCTGGGCCAAGGACGCCGGAAAGGGGAAAGCTCAACGGTCGCCATTAAAGCAAAGCAAAAGTGTTCTGCTTATATATACCGCCCCACACCACTTCAAGTAGTCTCTGGGCAGTTTTACAGTTTTTAATTGCAGTAATGCAGGCTACACATTACCCCACCCCCCATCCCAGCAAACTGGGTACTCATTTTACCGACCTCAGAAGGATGGAAGGCTGAGTGAACCTTGAGCCAGCTACCTGGGATTGAACCATCATGTCGTGAGCACAGTATTTACCTACAATACAGGCATTTAACCACTGCGCCAGGGGTTCGTGACCTTCTCCCACCCCCATGGCATGACTTCCGCCACTTGTGCTGGGCCGCCTTCTGTACCTACCCTTCTGCCTGGCCCGGTTAAACACCTTGATATCCTTCAGCTGCACTCCGATTCCGGTGCGTAGGGAGACAATTTCCGAAGCATTGTCCTTGCTGCCTCTCTTAATGGACCCATTTGCATGAGTCCTAAAAAGACAAACAGAAACAAGCATGCGAACAGGTCACTGACCACTCAGCCTGAGCTGAGAGGTGGTACTGCTGAACGCAACCAGAAACAACCAGCCTGGGACAGGAGATTTAAAAATTTGAAATGTCATATTGAAGAGGGAATATGTTTGTTTTCCATGGAGTCCAACCCCCATGCCATGCAGGAACCCCCATCACAGTGCTCCTGACTAGAGATGGGCACGAAATGAACAATTTTTCGTTTCCGTTTTCATTTTTTTGTTTCGTTACATAACGAAACGACAAACGAATTTTGTCTCTAAAATGAAACGAAACAAACAGAAACACCGGAAATTTTGTCGTGCGTTTCATTTCCGTTACTGCAATATGAGTGAATTGCTTAAAATCCTAAAAAAAAAAATCACACAAAAAATGAAATAAATGGTAACAAAATGGTAACGAACGAACAAAAACGAAAACAATTTTTTTGCAAAAATTCACGAAAAACGGAAACGAAATGAACCGGACCCTCCAAACGACAAACGAAATGCCATTTTTTTTATTCATGCCCATCTCTACTCCTGACAAATGGCCATCCAGCCTCTGCTTAAGAACCTCCAAAGAAGGAGACGCCACCACCCTCCTTTGTGGCAGCTTATTCCACTGCTGGACAGCACTAACCATCAGGAAGTTCTTCCTAATATTCAAATGGAATATCTTTTCCTATAGTTTGAAACCACTGCTCTGAGTCCTAGTCTTTAAAGCCATGGGAAACAAACCTGTCCCCTCTTCGATGTGACATCCTTTCAAATATTTAAACATGGCTATCATATCCCCTCTCAACCTTCTTTTTGTAAGGCTAAACATTCCCAGATCCCTAAGCTGTTCCTCGTACGACATTTCTTCTACAAATTACCCAATCATACATTACCCCTTGAGGTACCACCTAACATGTGCATACATATATACCCATAAGCCTCAGCACTGTTCCAAAATTAAACAGTTCACAATTCAGTCCTTCAAAAGACTGAACATTTATTCAAACATGAAAACCGAGCCCTGCACAGGGCCATCAGAGTAGCTGGTGAGAAGAGTTCTGTCTGAAAAATGAAAGAGGTAATACAGCTGTTGCAAAATTCTTCCAAACACGGTCCAGGCATTTGCCTGCAGTAGTAGGGCTAGCTTTAGATCTTCCAATTGCATGAATGGTATAAAGAAATGTGGAATATTGCAATTAATGACAAATTGACTTTGGAAATTAAGTTTTAAAAAAATGAGAGCTGGAGTTTAATAGATTTAATGAGATATGGGATGAATTATTAAAGGCAGAACTGGGTAAAGGGAAAGAGAGAATGCCAAACCAAGATTATATGTACTTTTGGAAGGGATACAGGGGCAGATTTAAAAAATGCAACAAACAAAAACAAAAAAACCCACAGGTTCTTAAGGGTAAAAAATTGAGCAAGGTGTATTGATCCCCAGGGTGGTGGGAACACTGTATTCTGTTGTTGTTGTTGTTGTTGTTGTTGTTGTTGTTGGATTTGAGGCCTAGTTTTAAAACTAATAAACATTTTATAAATATATATATTTTAAATGTAGTAGCCCTAGCTCTTGGGAGCACCATGGCACAGACCTGTCACTCCAGTAGACGTAATCCTCAAAGACTGATACAGAAAACATGTCCATGTTGTTAGTGGATAGGACCACCTCCCTCTTGTCACCTGTCTCTAGGTCGATACGTTCTATTTTATCCGTCCGGGCATCACACCAGTAAAGTTTCCCATCCTGGACAGAGAGAGAGAGAGAGAGAGAGAGAGAGAGAGAGAGAGAGAGAGAGAGAGAGAGAGAGAAAGAGAGAGAAAGAGAGAGAGAGAGAGAAAGAGAAAGGAGAATCAGGGAGGCATGCTATTGATGCAAGTTGTATAATAATCCTGGGCCCCAACATGAATTCCGCTTAGACATGGTGCAATCTTGGTCCATCAAATAACATCCTACCACGGTGAGCTCAAATGGAGAATGAGTGGGGATATGACTTGTGATGATTACCCTAAGGCACAGAGCCAAAATGTACGATACCAGAAGGCCATGAAAGAAAGAAAAAGTAAACATTACGATCAGCTACCAAAAAGTTTTCTCATTCTAGTTGTTGGCATTCTTATTTTCAGAGGAAGGTAGGTGGCAACTGCTTTCAACAGAAGAGAGACATGGACCCAACTCTGCTGCTCTTTTAAGTGGGAGTATCTACCCACCCCCAGACGCTCTTCATCCTTACAGAGGATTCAAGCTTCCTCCAGTCATTGAAAAAAAAATGGGTACTAAATTTCTTAAGGCTTATATAATGCGCCTCCAAGACCCTAAACCTCAGGAGAACAGAAAATGGAGACTGTATTATCAAGTAAGAAGTTGCATGATTTGAATAATATATGCAAAATCATCTCTATTGGTGACATACACTTGGGGACTATAATGTAGATCTCAAGATAGGAGAGTCTAACTTGACTGAAGTTACTCCAAGGGCACAAAAGACTAGCAAAAATGGAATACCAGAGCCCTCGGCTGCCTGGCATGGTCCCTGGCACACTCCTTTTTTGTTTCAGAGGGAACTGCCCTCTCTGCCACTCCCATTCCTTCTCTTAGTAGAAGCCTCTGAGCCATACCTCATAGTCCACCGAGATCCCGTTGGGCCAGCTGATGCTGGTGTTGATAAGGACCACCCGCTCGGTCCCATCCAAGCGGGAACGCTCAATGCGAGGATACTGGCCCCACTCGGTCCAAAAGAGGTACCTGGGAAAAGAGAGAGGAGAAAAGCCATGGCCATAACAGAAAGTGGGTCACCTCTTTAGCTGAACTAGGCTACAGGCGAGGCCTTTTGTAGGCCACTACTACTACTAATAATAAAAAAAAACATGGCAAGCTTTCAAGTGCAACACGCTCTTCTTCAAAGCAGGTCCCAAAAGTTCAAACATGGCAAAAGATGTGCCATGCCAGGAGGTTATTCTTAAAGTTCTTGGCTGGATGATGTACACCGAGGAGTCTTTTACCTAGAGATGATGTATGCCAGGCAAGGAGCTTTCTTAGAGGCAGGAATTTGGAGGGCACCTGCTTAAGCATCGGGTTTCACATCCCTCTTCTTCACACAAAGGAACATGGGTCATACCCGCATACACACACCCCCATCTCAATTTGGCTCTATGAGACATACAAGTCCCTGCTGGCCAGAGAAGCAGGGGGGAGGCGAGAAAATGGTTGATGTAGAGGACCCACATGCTTCATTCTTGCATTCGGGTATCACCTGTAGCCTAGTTTTGCATTTGTGTTTTGTGATGGCCATGCAGCTCAACCCCCCTTTTTGCTCTTTAGCTGAGCAATTCATCCTGTTTCACAACAATGCCGTTTCTCATTAATCAGAATTTTTTTCTCTTCTTCCTCTAAGTTGCTCAGCACAGGGTCCAAACACAGCATTCTCCTCCCTCTCCATTTATTCTTCAGAAAAACTGCAAGGAAGCTTAAGGCTACTCTAGTCCAGGGTCAAGGGTCAAACCCAGAGAATGTCAATGCTGAGTAATGATTTGAGATGGGGTCTCTTTTGTTCTTGTTCCACATCTTAACCACTGTGCCACAGCAGGTCTCGATGTTCAGAAGAGAGGGCTGCCCTGTCAAGCAGTTGGGGGCATCACAGACCAAACACTTGAGACTGGACTTGTACATTGCCTGGTGTGCTTCCACAATGGACCTAAGGAATGAAGCTAGGGAAACAGACAACTGAACAGCACAGCATTTGAGGATCTGGGAACTATTTAAAGCAGGCATGTCTAAACTTCGGCCTTCCTGATGTTTTGGACCACAACTCACATAATTCTAAACTTAGCTTGCCAATGACAGTGGAAGATGTGATCCAAAACCTCTGGAGGGCTGAAGTTTGGACATGCCTGATCTAAAGGGACCCAACATCTATGGAATCTCCACCAACAGTACCCAGAACACATGCCTTCTCCCAACGCCAAGTTACCAGCCTCTACCTGCCTCCCAGAAATGCGCACTCTCAGCTAGTTCTTGTCACAATAATTTGCAGTCTCATAATCTCCATTCGTTCTAACTGACCCTTACCCCTTCTCTGGGTGCACAGTGATGGCCCGTGGCTTGTCCAGGCCCTGTGAGATGACTACATAGCGAAATGAGCCATTAAGCCTGGCCACCTCAATGACATCAAAGCCCTGGTCTGTCCAATAGATGTTTCCTGAAGGGAAAGAGAGGAAAAGAATGATTCCTTATTGCGTGTCCCTCTTCGGCCTCCCTGAAGGAGGCTGGCATCTCCCCCTCCTTGCCCTGTTGCCTTGAGGAAATCCCCACCTTCACGCCACCTTACCTGCGATCCAGTCCACAGCAATGCCTTCCACGCGGCCAATGCCGTTGGTCACCACATCTTCTCTCCATGTCTGGTCCCGTTTGGCCCGACTTATGGTACTCAGGCCCATGTCCACCCAATAGATGGTGTCATTTGCTGAAGGAGGAAAAGATGCCCATTTGGAAGGATGCAACAAGGGGTTCACGTCAGTGGCGTACAACTTTGAGAGAACTAAGGCCTCGCGCAGCAGTGACCACCAGTGCTCCGCTGTGGTCATAAGAAGGCTGCCGGTCTCAGTCCTACCTCTCGCAGGCTCACTTAAGTCAGCCAAAGGGAACAAAGTCCTTTTTGCAAAATACTGAAAACCTAAGAATAGACCTGCTAAATACGAACGGACCCACCGGCCAGATCAGCAGGACCAACAGGGGAAAGGCACAGAAACTACATGTGTCTTGACACAAGAGAATTCTAGCTCTAAGCACCAGTCAAGTGATCCCAAGGGACACTTCTGACTCACTACAGCAAAAGACATTCGTCATCCATGCCATTCTAAAGCTCCCTGTAGTGTGCCTGCCGTCCGTGTGGAATAAAAATGGGGCGTGCCTTGACTGAGTTTCTCTTTTGAGATTCCTAGCAAAAATGGCTGCTCACCAAGGAAAACCCAAAGCATTCCCCCACCCAAGCATTGGTTTATATGCCCTTCTTTTTTGGAAGAATCCTATCTCATGGCAAGGTCCTCTAGTCCTAAACCAATGTGAATGCCAGTGGGGTACAGCTCTTCTTGCTTGGGGTGCTATTCTGAAATGATACAGCGGCACACGGGATTGCATGGGGCAGCCAAGACCCTCTTTTGGATGTGATGCCTAATCAGATGTGGCTTTCTTCCTGGGAGAGTCATGGCTGGCACCAGGGATTGGCTGGGCAGGAGGACATCAAACCGGTATAATCCTGTCCCCTCTTGTGGTGCTCCTGCTCAGTGTTATGCCTGCTGTGCCTGCTTATTTCTCAGCTGAGAAATGGAGACCGAGTAAGACTGCTGAAGATCTGCTTGGACAGCTGGCATCCACGCCAATGAGACCAGCAGAGCCCACACACGGTCTATGGATACTCTTGGACTTCAGGACCCCAAATGCCCTCTCACTTGAGGAGCTGTCTTTCTATTTCTATATCCAATACCTACCAGCATGGAAATCAATGCCGACAGCCAATGACGTTCCCGAGACGGGCACCAGTGCATCTGACTTGTCATTGGGATCCAGAGGGATGCCCCGGATCCCCTCATGCACAGAATAGAGCAGGAAAGAGCCAACGCCTGCATGGGAACAAAACAGACAGCGTAAGAGCAAAGCACTAGAGTAGGCATGTCCAAACTTCGGCCCTCCTGATGTTTTGGACCACAATATCCAGAATTCTAAGCTTAGGTTGCCAATGGCAAAGGACCGTGGGAGTTTTGGTCCAAAACATCTGGAGGGCCGAAGTTTGGACATGCCTGCACTAGCGGTATGGCAAGACTCAGTAGCAGAGCCTGGGTTTTGCATGAGGACTGAGGAGCCCATTGTCCTTCACATGTAGATGAACTACCATTGCCATGGCCCCTGCAAGTTGGCGGGGAAGGCAGCAGACTTCACAAGACCAGCTGAACACGGGGGGATGACCTTAGCTTTCATGTCCAGGGTTCTGTTCCCAGCTGAATCAGAACCCCAACTAGAGGCGGAAAAATGCTACTGCTAGTTGGGAGTATACTAGCCTTCATCAATCTGGGTCCCTCTTCCCCAAAATGTCTTGGCCAACTTCCCCCATCCCGACAGCATGACCCCGGTTTTGGAATGATGGGAGATATCGTCCACATTCAGAAAATGTGGAGCACGCAAGACAGGACCCAAGTTCTGACTCTAAAATTAAAAGGAAAACGGGTAGGACTGTCTAGTTTGGTGCCTAACCCATCTTTGCACAGAGGATTCCAAAGTGCTGATCATGCTAAACAAAGTTCTTGGATCCTGCTGAAGCGATTATGGATAAAGAAGAAGAGTGAGTGTAGGCCTTCTGAGGCAGCATCAGGCAACTTTACCTATTCTCAGCAACAAAGGATAATACCACTTTTATACAGTACAGTGGTGCCTCTACTTACGAGCAGCTCTTTTTATGAGCAATTCAATTTAAGAGCAGAAAACCATTGGCGTTTTAACTCCTGTCTTACAAATTTTAGATGTGGTCTGCTCTACTTACATTAAAATAAAATAAAATAAAATAAAATAAAATAAAATAAAATAAAATAATAATAATAATAATAATAATTATTATTATTATTATTATTATTATTATTATTATTATTATTATTTAGATAGGGCTGCTCTACTTACAAGTTATTCGATTTATGAGCATGCATTTGGCACGGATTAAACTCTACTTAAGTAGAGTTTTCCATGAGGTCAAAGCCCTTTGCACATATGAACTTAGTAATGCAAAAGCCAGCCAGTACATGGCAGGTTTGCCTAGAGTGTTTCCCAGGAGCACATTGACTCTCTCTCTCTCCCTCTCTCTCTCTCCACTGTCTCTAGGTTAAAATACAAGACGTGAAGGAGAAAAAACAGAAATTTAGCAGCATGATTGATACAAGCAAAAAGGTGTCTCGGGACACCTTTGGGATTCTTCTTGCCACAACACACACTGATGCAGCGACCATGACACAGTACCCAAAATGCAGAGAGAGAGAGTCAGGTGAGTGGCATAAATGGTATTTAAGCAAAAGCCAAGCAACCCTGCTCACATACTGCCCCCATAGTGCTTAAAGCACACTCTGGCCAGTTTTCAATTCCAGATTTCCAGATTAGACGTTGCTCCCCCATTGAGCTGGGTACTCAATTTACCAACCTCGAAAGGATGGCAGGCTGAGTCAACTTGGAGCCTGCTTCCTGAACCCATCAGGATCAAACTCAGGTCATGAGCAGATTTGTGACTGCAGTACTGCAAGTTAATCTGAGGCAGCCCATTTCGCTATATAATCTGCACACAACTCTGTTATCTGCACTAAAGCGAGAGCACTTATGTAGCACTGGGGCTAACTGCTTTCAACAGTCATAAGCCACCAATTGAAGCGATAACAGGCAAGGCAAGCCACAGAGATCACCAGATGCGTATCACAACAAGAGCAGGCCACACTCGACAAAACTCGAATTCACCTTCACACGACTGCTGGCCACTCTTCAGGCTGTAGCCGGCCGTACACATGCAGGATCGAGTTGTCTCTGAGGTCGGGAGGCACAGCTGAGAGCAGTCACCATTGTTCACACTGCAAGGGTTGGTACCTGCAAACAACCAAGGTCCAATTATAAAAAACCAATGCAGAATCAGACCGCATCAGTCTTCAGTTTGGCTCTGCCTCACGGGCCCTGGCACCTTGCTTCAGCACCAAATCAGCAAAGAGCAGGGAGCAGGGGATGGCCTGTACGGACCAGCAGGAAGACAAGTCTACCCTAAACCTTGCATGGTGCACGGAATAGTTACCATGGTTTAAATGCTACTAGGACACAAAGCCCGGCTTTTCGGGAGTCTGCCAGCAAGTGGATACTGTCCAAAATGCACGGCCTTACGAGAGGGACTGACATGTGGTGTACAGTCCCTGGTCAGTGTGGGTAGGGCTACAGGTATATATCTCCGCTTTAAATCAAGGTGTTGTGAGAAGCTAAGCCTTGTTTAAAGCAACATGGCAGCTCCCCCCCCCCCCGGCTGCTATGCTGCTGAAATCTGGTCATGGCAGCCGAGGTCGGGGGTTACCTCAATGCCCCAATTCCTATCCCTCAAAATGGCCTCTCTCTGGTGCAAAGAAATCTGGTCACATTCTGATACCCAAGTGGATTTTTATTTCTACTCCCCCCCCCCTTATATCTACAATTTGTTCCTGCTGCTAATTCTTGGTTGCTGTGGTTGTTGTTCTGTTTTGTTTATTCTTATGTACACCACCTTGAGCTCCCTTTGGGAAGCAAGCGGCATATAAATCTTAAAGCAAAAATAAATAAATAAATAAATAAATAAATATTTTTTTTAAAAAAACACCACCCACCTTTTCCCATGACGTTTCCTTATGCCCTCCCCCTCTCCCCAAGCGCTTGCTGCTTGCGGCGCCTGCTTCCCAAAGGGAGCTCAAGGCGGTGTATATAAGAATAAACAAAACAGAACAACCACCACAGCCACCAAGAATTCGCAGCAGGAACAAATCACTGTATCAATCACTGATTGATTAAACCGTGCACAGAATAGCTCACCCTGCTGTTGAATGCTCTCGTCGTAGATCTTCATGTGCATCACGACGGTGGTGCTGTTGCGCAACACGGCGGCCTCCGTCCCGTCCTTCTTGCTGCAAGTGCCCACTTTTTCGGAGGCTTGGTCAGCCCACCACAACTTATCGCCTAGGAGAGAAAGGGATTTTTTCCAAATACATGAAGAAACATGGATCACGCTCCGGAGCGCTTAGGGTTCAACCTCTGCAAAACATCACTAGGGATTATAACCTTTCTCAGCGTCCCTGCTCGAAAGGCAATGGCTTATTCCAGTGTCTACTCATCATCTACAGCGAGTTCAACAGGGATCTCCTTAGCTTCCCATCAACACACTTGTCTCACAGGGTTTGGGCCAATCCAGAGGAATAGATCTTAGGTCCTTTCCGGCTTTTGGAATGCCCGTCCCAAAAAAGTCTCATCTGGTGCCCCTGTTATGGTCCTGTGAACATTTATTTATTTATTGTACATTTATACACCCCATCTGGCAACAAGGCAACTCTGGGTGGTTTACCACAATATTAACAACAAACAACAAGACAATTAAAACAAGGGAAAAAAACATAACTACATTAAAACACAAATCACAATTTCAAAACATTACAATCAACTACACTATGTTGAGCAGAGAAGTGGGTCCGTCGAGGGAGGCTGAGGTCACATAGGAAATGCCTGCTTAAATAGCCAGGGTTTTAAGGCTCATTTGAAAGCACTGAGAGAGGGGGCCAGACGTGTTGGTTGGTTGTTCCACAACCTTGGGGCAACCACAGAGAAGGCCTGATTCACATCAGGTGAAGGTTTTAATTCCCCCACCCTCAAGAATTATATGATTCAGTGTTTTCAGCTTTCTTGACCCAATATTCTGCTGTGTCTGTTTTAACTTTTATTTATTTAGATATCAAAACTGGGTTTTATGCTGCCTGAATTTTAGTACTCGTGCTGCCTCTCTTTACGATCTTTGGTCGTTAGCTGCCTGGAGGAGATTGCTAATTTGGTGGCATACGAATGATGAAAACCATTGTAAGCAGCAACTAAAGGGAAGCGCCATAAACAGAGGCCAAGCATTTGGAGTGACAGATGCTGGGGAGAAACAATTACAGTTGCCACCTGATTAAAAAAGATTGATTAATCAAGTGAGGTTTTAATCTTCCAAATGTTATGTCTTAAAATAATGGTTTGGAGGGGAAATAGCATATATCATTTTTAAAGAAGTAAACACAAATTCTACTAAAACTCACTAGGCGGTTTGCTAAAGTAGAATGCTTTTTTTAAAAAGCATGTTTTGCTTTAACATGAAATTTTATTGCCTCCTTGTGTTTTAGATGAGACATGAATACAGTGATACAGTGATTCCCCTGTCTATTGCGGGGGTTAGGGACCTGACCTGACCCATGATAATTGAAAATTCGCGATATACGGATGCAGGACGAGTCAGGCATGGGGGGGGGGCTAGCAGGGGGCTCTTGTAGTTACCCCCAGCGTAGCCCTACCCCGAACAGGCCTGTGAGAGCCTTCCCAGGCCTTCTGGAGGCCCCAAAAGGGCTCCCCTGTGAATCAGAAGTGACTTCCAGTAAATCGGAAATCATTTCTGAGGCCTCCGACAGGCCTAGAAAGGCTCTCAAAGGCCTCAGAAATGATTTTCAACAATCCGGAAGTCATTTCCGGATCACAGGAAGGCCCTTTTGAGACCTCCAGAAGGCCCAGGAAGGCCCTCACAGGCCTGTTCGGGGCAGCTCCAGTCCTGGGGAAAGTATGGGAGGCTTGAAACAGGACTTTCCCCCCTTACCCTACGGGGCCTTTTTCCATATACTGTGGTGCCGCAATATAGTGGGACCACAGTATATGAATCGCGAAAGGGCGGGGGACCACTGTACCTCACAAGACGAATGCCCCGTAAGACGAATTTTTCACAAGACGAATGACATTTCCAGAAATTGCCATGTTTTACAAGATGACATTTTGCCTATGGCAGTGATGACTGAGTGCTCAAACTGTGATTCAAAACCCACTAATTTTTCACAAAATACCAATACAGCCATTTAACCTGAATACAGGTGGCTGTGAAGGGGCGATGCCGGGTCCCCACAGATAGGGGGCCACCTTTGCCACAGGTTTGCCAACACTGGCCTATGGGATGCCTTGCGACGAAGACGAATGCTGGCAGCCCAACACCCAGCTGGTTTTGAAAACTCAGGTTGCCGGGAGCAGCATTCAGCCTTGATCCTGGCTTTCCCCACGGTATAGCGCTCGCAGATTGGGTGCTACATGGTTGGGAAAACCAGGGTGGAAGATCAGGCTTTTGATTCATGTGCCCATGACTCCCTCAGGTTGTGAGTGCACAAAATTTGACAGCCTGCCTGGATTTCCCGGCCATACAGCACCCAAAGCCGCCGCCACCACCCCTTTGCCTGGGTCTCTGTGCCGAAACAGGTCAGTGGCTTGTGGGCTCCTTCGTAGTCCCTGTTTACTCTCTGGGATACCCAGAGTGGAGTTGCTGGAAAGTAAACTGGGGTTACAAAGAAGCCCAGAAACCACTGCCCCCTCTTCGCCTGTTTCTCTGCATGGAGTCATTTCAGCGCAGAGACCGGGTAAAGGGGGTGGTGGTGGCTGCCCCAACACAAGGGGATGAGCGGTCGAGTCACTGCTCGCTCACTGACCCACCTGCTGGGCTGGGGTAACCAGCCAAAAGGGGGAAGCTTTTCCCCTGCCCCAACCCAGCAAAGAAGGGGGAAAGCTTTCCTCCTTTGCTGAGTTGGGGGTAAAGACCTTCAATCAACCTGCTGAAGGTTGCTCCAAGTAGCCTGTGACAGACAGCTGATTTTGACAGCTCCCAGCTGTCAAAATCAGCTGTCTGTCAGGCTGAGTGGAGGCTGCAGGTTGATTGAGGGGTGGTTGGGACAGATTCCCATAGGAATGCATTGAAAAGCAATTGGTTTTAATTGGTTTTCAATGCATTCCTATGGGAAACTGTGCCACTTAATTTTTTTGTAAAACAAATTGACCCTTGGAACAAATTAATTTTGCCTTAAGAGGTAAACTGTACACCCTCCCTAACACTGAATCTTGTGCAAAAAAAAGGAAGAGGACTATCATGCTGCAAACAGTGCTTGCAGTACACAGGATTTTACCAAATGCTGCTTATATTAAAAATGATCAACATTGATAGAAAAGATGGACAGGGAAGGCATAGCCTTCTGTATGTTGCTGAACTGCAACCTCCACAATCTTTCATCTTTCGACTTAACTGATCAACATTACCAGCCTTAAAACGAGGCATGGTTGCCCGTGACTCTTGTATCGGGCTCATGCTTGGCCAGAGGCGTGCAGGAAGCTGCCATTGTCACCACACTACTGCAGCGAAGGGCAACCTGTAGGCTTCTGGACAATGTTGGACTCCACGTATACCACTGGCCACAACCACATGGGGCTTTACCCTCCAGGAAAGCCACACTTTCTGTACCCTTGGAGCACAGGACTGAAAAGGCCATTTGGGCTGATCTGCTCCAGATGTGTGGTTCAGCCTTAGCCTATTTCAAAAGTGGGCATGGCAGGGAAACGACAGTAAAGCTGGAAAGGGCTAAGCAGAGAGACCCAATTCCCAGCTCCACTGTGAGCAGCAGCGGGGGCACACCTGGCAGATCCCTGAAATGGGTGGGCAAAGAGGAAATGGGCATGCAGTGTCGCCTGCCCTTTTGTTTTTGGTTCTGAATAAATAAAAAGAAAAGAAAACAGAATTAAAGAAATTGGGACCTCTGTGCTGAAACTGTTCTAGAAAGTTGTATAAATGGCCTTAAAGAAACACTGCAGTACTCATATATATGACAGCTATTTGATTTATAAAAAAACACCTTGGGTAGCACTAATTTCTTCCTTCTGGGTCCATGAGAAGTAATAACACAACAAATAAATTATGCAAATTAAAGCCTCAACAGAGTTCTCTCTCATTATAAAACTTGAAGAAATTAATGTGAGGCGTTTTTAACTGGAAGAGAGGCGTCTATTAACATTCAAGTTCTCTGCTATAACAATGAATACTTAAAATCTGTCTATAAAATTCTCAGAACTGTTGATACCATGAAAAACCCTGCCCCTTTTTTTCTGAAACCAAAATAGAAAATATGCAACATGTAGTTTTAGCACTCTTTAAACATTTTAATCACTTTAGCAACATAACATGTATCCTGTATAACTTGTTTTTCTTCTCAAGTCATTGTGTTTGGTATATTAAATGCAAAGCAGTTTATTCAGACAATGATTACAAATGCAGTAACTGAATGCACCTTTAAATTTTTAAATAGAACTATAAATTCCTAGACTCTAATGATATTGGGTTCACTATTTTAAGAACATCAGACATAAAGTTGAAGATAAAAGGAGAAGAAAATATCAACATAAAACAAAAAATTAACAAATATTACACACATTAATATAAATATTGTGGATTTCCTGGTGAAAATGGCAGCACTTACTACAGCCAGAGACTGCTCTTGTTCTTAATTTTTAGAGTTACTATCCAGGTGTTAGAGGGAATATCTTCACTTATTTTATTTTCTCAGGTGAGAATGAGAGACTTCAAACTGTTTCTCCCCACTAAAGATTACAATAAAGTTAGTTCATTTTTGTAGGGTTTTTAACTGCTGTTTCTGTTTTCAAGATGTATGTGTTTACTTTATTAGAAGACTTAATTCAGTGGCTCTTACCCATGATCGCCAAGGCTGTGGCCTTGCGCAAGTGGTTCTTCATGGTCTCTAACACTTCCATGCCACTGCCATCCAAGTTGCACCGGTTGATGGTACCGTTGCCGGAGCTGATCCAGTACAGCTTGCTTTCCTGGTAGTCAATGGAGAGCCCTGGAATCAAAGGATCGTTATTCTAACCCGGGACGACACATCACAGCACCCCTGACACAAATCAGCAACTGCTACATAGAGGGTTGGGAGCTTGAACCATGGCCAGAACCCATGCTTTGCAATGCAGCTCTGAAAACTGCAGCATGTCTAGGCAAAATGTGCAGCTCTCCATGGCCAAGTCACATGCAGGTTTGTGATGACCAGTCACCACACTTGTGTGTGTTCTATTTCTGTTTGCACACCTGTCCCTGCCATCACAAAAGGCACCCTAGTTCATGCCAGGTGGCAGGACATCACCTGGCAGGCTGCTGGCTGCCCCTACCCACAGCCAGTCAGGTAGCTAGATGGTGCCAAGCTTTTTTTTGGGGGGGGGGTTTAATGGACACCCCATGAGGCAGCCTATCATTTTAGAATAAGCTTCCACAAGCTCTAACCGTGATATTGGAAACGGAAGTCAGTATTCCGAATAAATGGAAAATAAATTATCTTCAAACTCAAAGGAGAACCATCTTCTTTGCACAACAGTGAGGAAGAAATTCTTACTAGTGCTTACTAGGCAAGTCACTACAGTATGACCCCCTTATCTGCTGGATCATTATCCGCTGATTCACTTATCCACGGATTGAGGGAAAAAACCTTTTAAAAATAATCCCATAGCTGTAAAGCAGGCTGCTGTCACCAACAGTAGCCACAAAGCTGGCAGCAAAGAGGGTGGCTAGCTGGCGGCAAGGAGGACTCGGCATTGGTGAGTTTTCTTTTGTTTTCTTCTCTCCTCGCAGGCTGGCCACCAAGCCAGGTGGTGAAGAGTGCAGCTGGCCAGCGGCAATGAGGCAGGAAAACTCTTTTAATTGGTATAAATCCAATGCATGCAAAAACCTAAAAAGCATATTGTCTGTATTATCTGTATCTACTGTATGTTAAGTTACTCAATCGTTATGTACAGTATTTAACATTATGCATATCCATGGGATTCTCTGGACCAGAACCTTGAGAAATGAAACTTCTCAAAGATTCGGAGAGAGGCTGCAATTTCCAGTCCTTCAAGGGATTTATTGAAATCTTGCAGAAAGGCAGGCTCCAAATGTATTTCTGAAAGAGTCATACTGATATGCGTTTCTGCTTTGTATTCCTCATGTCTCCAGGAGGATATCCATTCATGCATGGAAGAAGAGGACCAGAAGCTACAAAAACACCATGGTAAAAATCACGTGTTTTCACTTTGCTTCCAGATATGCTGTACTGTTAATTAAAGCATCCCTTTTAGAAGTGAGATGGAGAAGCACACATATTAGGAAGAAGTGTTTGTGAAGTAAGGTGGTTCCCTCCTGTTATACAGGGGTATTAAAGCCTCTTGAGGAACACAAGAGAATAAGAAACCATTGGTGACACTGTTCTTTGGATAATCCCGGGTTCACAAGGCAGCCAGGCTCGGCATCATAAAATAGGACATGGGCCTGGTAAACTCTGGCCGGGTGCCTCCACTCAGTACAGGGGCACGCTGGGAATCTACACTCTTGGTTTCTTCCCAAGGGCACAGAGATCAAGGTGGAAGCAGCAGGGTTGGGACTCAGTCCTTACCAACAGGCCCTTTTTGGTGTGTGAAGAGCAGGCTGCGGTTGCTGCCATCCATGTTGGCAATGCTGATGTTGTCGCCATCTGTCCAATACAGTTTCCTGTGTGAAAGAAACCCATAAGAAAAGTTAATTCTGCATCATAACCTGCTACTCTTTTCTATTCTCTGCAACTGCCTCCGGCTCCAGGGGTATTCTTTTTCTTGGGGGGGGGGACTGAGGGGGGGCAATCAAAACAGCAGTAAATCTACTGATTTTTACCACCGGGTCATTTTATTTTTCCAGCCAATATGACAGACATACTGGGATTTTTTAAACATTATTTTATAAGTCTCAGGTTGTTCTTAGTGAATGATGCTGCAAAAAAGCAGAAGTAAAGGATGCAACTAGTCAGTAGACTGGTCCAGTTTGGGGAAAATCAACGTTCTTCCTTTCAGGGGTCGCTGGATTTACTGCTCCTCAATAGAATGCACCTATGGCTCATTTTGATTTATTTTAGTTTGATTTTACTTAATCTCATGTTTTCTGTTTATGGATATTTGTGTGAAATATATTTGATTCTACACACACAACCCCTTGTTTGGGCATGTGATGTTTTTGTATCTTGCAGAACACTCCAATCAGAAAATATGCCCCTCCAAAGAATCCAAGTGGAAAGCCTTTGTGCAGTTTTACCATACTATGAAGCAAAAGCAAGTCCAAATTAATTCTGAATATGATTAGCATAAAACTGCAGCACTTTTCCAGAGTCACAATCCCCAAAAGAAGGCAATGGAACACAAATTCTGAGTACTCTGCAACTAGAAAATCTTGAGAAAGGAATCAGCAGAAATCAGTTTATATAATAACAATTTTAGAACTACACAGCTAGATGTACCCTAGGGATCACTGAAGGCACACAATTAAAAATTCATTCCTTTGTTTCAGTAAATGCTAATTAAGATTTACCACAGTTCAGAGTTCAGATTTCATGCTAAGCTATGGGAACAGAAAGTGGAAATGAACATTTTCTGTCTCTTCCTTCTAGTGACACTGTTCCATCCCTGCTGGCTGTCTCCCCGAGACTCACCCTTTGAGAGGATGTACGACCAGGCAGTGAGGCTTGTCAAGTCCCTGAATCACAGCATTCTTAAATGACCCATCTAGGCGAGCCACATTGATTTGCTTCTTGTTGGTGTCATAGCTTGTCCAGAACAGGTTCCTGGAGACCCAGTCGACAGCTAGACCATGGGCGTTGGGAAGATCTACAAAGCAAAGAGGGCGGAGAATCTTACAAATGTGGACAGAGAGAGTCCAAAGGGAAAATGACAAAGAAAATGCCTCTAAAGCTGCAATATTCTTAAGGTTACAGAGCAGAAAAGACAAGCCGGCAAAACTAAAGATCTCCAGATGTTGTTGCACTCCACGTTTCATCACTCTAATCAGCCTGACCCCTCCTGCTTGGGGAAAATGAGAATCTGAGTTCAGCAACATTTGGTTCCCTCCCATTGGGAGCAAAATGGAGGACCAGGAGCACCCATTTGTAAAAGAACTGTTCATCTCACAGAAGTTTTACTTGTGTCAAAGAGGACCATACCAGAGCAGGGTACGGAGTGCTAAGGACCAGTAGTATGGAGGAGACAGAAGGGGAGGAAAGACGGATAGCAAATTCCTACCTGCAGATACAACAGTTTCCACCCCCGTTCCATTGATGAATGCCCGCTTAATGGTTTGGGTGCGGACATCTGACCAATAGATCCTCTGCTCCATGGCGTCATAGTCAACCACGGTGACATTGTCAATGTCAGGCACGGTGAAAGAGTTGATATAATTGTAGTATGGATTGTCAATGTCAACACCTCGGATCTCCATCTGGCGAGCATAGAGCAGGAACTTCTTGAACTCTGGAGAAGATGACAAAGGCCAAGAACTCATGAAGAGAACTTGCTTTGGTTGAACTGAACTCAACAACTGGTTTGCTGGACTGGAGGCATTGGATAACAATGAAGTTTTAACTGCTGCACACTAGGACACAAAGCTCACAGACTGATTAACTCATAGTCGTGCATAAATGATCAAAAAACCTGCATGGAACAAATAAGGGCTTAGTGACTGTAGGATCTGAAACTGATCTAGCTCCTGTGATTTCAGACAACCTAGGAAATGTAGATTTTCACATAGCATCCAATATTCATTTATCTATCTATCTATCTATCTATCTATCTATCTATCTATCTATCTAT
>JAHTLZ010003468.1:9955885-9990803 GCA_023846285.1 Phrynocephalus versicolor | reverse complement strand
ACACACACACACACACACACACACACACACACACACACACACAAGCATGCACAAGGCTTTTATCCACCTAATAGGTTTATGTTGACAAAGTGAAGTGAAACTAATGTGGCGGATGAACTGGAGGTCTCCTACCAACTTTACTTGGACTGAAGAAGCTACTTGGATGAGTAGTGAAACGTTTCCTAACAAGAAAATAAGCCCAGTTTCCATGACTCAGGAGGAGGACAGGAGCGCACTCTGGCTGGTGAGTGGGTCATTGGCTGAGGAGGCACAGAAGAGAATGAACCTAAAGCTCATGCCCATCTCTAATCTGGGGATTCACTACAGTGGAATAGCAATGCCTCCATACAATTACCCTAAAAGAGAGAAGTGAGAGGATGCTGTAAGTTTTCAGATGTCTAGGAGGGTGGCAGAACTTCTCTGTGGAAGCCCAGCGTGGCGAAATACAGAAATATCTCCCTGGGAAAGGCATTTGTCTGATGCTACTAATTTCCAAGCACCAGGCACAGAAATTTATATTCTTAAAAAAAAATTAATTGTTTGACCTTGTTGAATATTTCTGCTGTTTGCTGGATAGTTTCAGTCAAACTTTGCAAAGAATACCTCAAGTAAATGCATGTAATATGACATTACATGATGTAGTAGATGTTGCATTGTATACCTGACAACTCACTCCAACACTCCTTTTGATTATGTAAAACAATATATGACCCCTGTAAGTAACTAACTATTGTTTATGAAGACAATAGGTTCTTAAGTCTACCAGAGACAGAAAAAGAATTGTCATTATCTAATGAAGAATTGCATGTACGTCACAGGGACACTTTAGGAATTCTGTGCAGGTGTATTTTAAATATTTCCAGCAGATACATTACTGTGGTCCAGAACATATTAAAACACACAGATATCCTTTTGGTTACTATTTTACCATTCTCTGTTGAAAATAATTGCCAGCCATACACAGCAGAATTAAAATAGAACTATTCCTGACAAATGTCAGAACTTAATTAGCTATTTAGGGAGAATATGTTTCCAACTTCCCAATAAAGGCATGGCATAAAAGGTGATAATGTCCACTTAATTAGACTGTTCTGGCATTTTCTGCCCTCCGTTTCCCCTCTATGCCACACTCGGTTAATAGGCTAACTGAGAGGTTAACATCATGGAGCCTGTGCGACAAAATTCCCCCGTGGGATTAATACAGGAACAGAGAAGACACAACAGTTGTGAAAAGACAAAGGGGTCTGAAATCAAATTATCCAGCAGAAACAGGGCAGATACTTTTAAAAATATCAGATATTAAATATTCTAAGACAACTCACGGGTTGTTTGTTTTTTGAAAACAAATGTCTGCTCACCAAAATCGTTACTTTCTATCCAAAAATCAGAATTGCACAACCTTTCGTACAGGCTCTCCAACGCACCTGGCATCAATCCACAGGATCCGCTTCTCTAGGTAGTCCACGGTCAGCCCGTTAGGCCAGCCGCCTGAGCCGGTTTCTTTATGAATGACCCGCCGGCCTTCGCCACTCATGGAAGCGGCCTCAATTCGGGGCAAGCTAGCATCCCAGTCTGTCCAGAAAAGGATCCTGAGAGAAGAAGAGGAAAACCGAGGCACATGAGAGGCGAGAGAAAGAGAGATAGTGTATGTGTGGAATCCATCTTCATTTGCAGGGTCAGACGTTAAATGGCTCACAGAACTCGGCAGCAGCTAAGCTCTTAACAGTATGCACCACTTGGGGTACTCACTACCTCTCAGCAGACTGCCTACCCATCTACAGTTATCAGGGTAAGATCCTGCGTCTAAGGCTACCTTTATATGAATAAAGGAAAACAACATGAGGTATCCCTGCAGGGGACCCTTTAAAAGGCTCTGTCTTATCCCTGCCGCGTTCATGCCATCTAATGGGGTGACATGCATACTACTCTCCGCCCCACCCGTCATCAAGGGGGCCATGTTTGGAGACCTTAAGCGCCGTTTTCCCAGAGTGCTCTTCAGCGGCCTGCTTTCAACAGAGAGAAATGGCATGGCCCCCTGTGGAGAAGAGAGACAACCTGCGGAGGGAGATGGAGAACACCTCCGCTGTATTGAGACTGTGAGGAACAACCATTATTGAGCAAAAAGGCACACGGCAGGGAGTGCCCAATTTGCTTCCTGCCTATGGGAGAAACACAAGTACGGGAGTTGCAAAGCCCTCAGTCCAGGCCCCTCTTGGCTTTTAAGGTTCTATGAGATGCTAGGAACGTAGGATGAAATGAAGCCCTGAAGCCCCCGGAGCCAGGAAATGGCTTTCACTGTTTAGAAACTAAAGCTCAGTAAGGCTGGCTCCATACAGTGCAGTGGCCACTACAAAAAATCCATTCTTTTGCAGCCTTCTGATCTTTTAAAACCCCTTCACATCCAAATAGTTCACCCTCTCTCAGCTACTTCTGGCATAAGGCAATGAATCCAGGAGAATGAATTGCCAAGAAATCCCCCCAAAAGGGAGTGTTTTGCCCCTGGTTAGTTGACCAAGCTGTGGAAGAGGAAGAAATGGAAGTCAGAAAGAGGAGGAGGAGGAGGTCCATTTATTCTTTCTGATCTCCACCATCCAATTTCCAAGATCATTAACAGTGCTTCTTGGCACCTTCTCTTCTCCCTACCCGCATCGTGGATCCAGAGCAATGGCACGAGGGTGCTCGATGTCTCCAGCCAGCAAAGTACTCCGCATGGTCCCGTTCAGCTTTGCCACCTCAATCTGGTCCAAGTTGCTCTCCACCCAGTAGATGTTGCCAGCGATCCAATCCACAGCAAGACCTTCAGGGGTGGCCAAGCCATACTGGATCACCACCTCAAAGCTGGTGAGGGCTGCGAGAAGAACAGAAGGAATAGAAGAAATCCACGACATGCAGAGAGCTCGAATGTTTAAGATTCACCATCAGGGTCGAAGCCACTGTTCACAATTCTGCATTCTAATCAAACCTTCTCAACAAACAGCCCAGGGCCCAGATCCACATGGAGTCTTGTTTTTCCACTTGTACAGTAGCTAACAGTATTCTAGTCAACAGCATCAATGTTTTTTATGATAACTTACATGAACGCACATTCAGTATTCATAAAGCAGGACCGGGCAATTAGGGCGAGTCCAGTGGCTAAAGATCTTTAGGGGCTATGAAAGCCTCTTGCAAAAAAAAAGGAAAATATAATTTTGGTTTTTAGAATTCTATTTCCCGTTCTTGATAGAAGGTGGTGGTGGTGGTGAAGTCTTTCAGAAGGATCAGCATCTCCAATTAACAGGGGATGGGGGGGGGGAGAAATCCTTCCAGAGGCATCCAGGAACAAGAAGTGGCATTGGTTTTGTAAGCAAGCAAACAAACTTATTTTAAAGTTGTTCTGTTTTTGCACCCGGAGGAGACTTCTCACACACCCAAAAGATGGCCTTGGAGCTACATTCACCTGCAGGCCTTACTTACCACACTCCCTACTGAAGGTACAAGAGGCTCTACATAAAGTGGCCATCATTTATAATGGGGCAGGAGAAACAGGTCAAGGATATATGCAAGGTTACAAACTATTCACAGCATTTCCTAATACAATACCACTTAAAACTTGCCATTTTTGAACACCATCCCGTTAAATCATGGCAGAGCAATCCTTTGCTATGAGATGCTGATATTCCTCCAGCATGGACTTCTAGTCTTGTAGCTTATAAAGAGGCATGCACCACTCTTACAAATCAAAATAGACACTAAGGTAGTATTGCAGGTGAGTGAGCCCTGGAAGGCAGCTGACTCAGCTTCTCTGTTTTTGATAAAACTTTTAACAACTCTCTGACATTTTTTTAAATGGGCAAAGCAATAATGCCTTCTTGGATTAAGAAAATAAATCGATTTGTATTATATGATTCTGAATCTACGCTCCTAGTTGATACATGACGTCTCCTGCTTAATCAGTCAAGATCTGCCTCATTTGAGGCTGAGCAAGCTAGTCTAAGGACTCAAGAGTCCAGTCTTCCCTGCCTTGATAACACCAGATCTCTGCTCCCCACCTCAACCCCTCGAACAATCAAAGGTTTACTTCTAGCTTCAAACATGCCCCTTTAGAGGGCTGGGTGGACTTCTAAAAGGAGGCATGGAGGAGCCCTTGTTTCATAGGAGGCTTTCAGGAGTGGAAATGACACCTTTATTTTCCAGGATACATTTGCTGTAAGGGGATACTAAATGGAGACACATTTGGCTCTTGGCCTGCAGGGTTCCACCATGGCCAAGTCCACCATCTTCTGCTAGAGTTATAGCAATCTGAAGCCAGTCTTTGAGTTACTGGCTACTCTCTGCTTCCCCCTTGAGTAATGGAAGACACCATAAAGGCCTATAATGTAGAGGAAGTGTGCTCATTAATACGCAGCATTCTACTGCCATGATTTATGCAATTAAACTAAGATTATGGTCACTATTCCCAAGTGCTTATCTTTTACATGTGTGCTTAAGTACCTTAGCCATACCGCTTTTGTCAAATCTTCCTTGTCCACAACCTACACCGTCCCAGCTAGGTTCAATTTATCCTGACTTCTCACCACATCTTTTCCTAGCCAGGACTGCTTCACATTCTGTGCTGACAAGTCCTAGGAAAATTTTAGGTCTGTGCTCCGAAATACAGATTGGTAAAAGGCATAAAAGGCAGAGAGCCATGCCCCTCGCTGGGCAAGGACATTTTAATAAGGACAGCTGCCGATGGTGAGCGTGTTCTCCCCATTTTTCCTCCGGCAAACAGATTTTGGAGGTTTAGATGTTATATAAAAATGAAAACCCTGCAAAAAATTGTTTGACCAGAGATGAGAGGGAAATGAAAAACGATCGCCTGTTCGGTAAGGAAATGTGACTCATTTCCAGCTTCAAGGCAATGAGGATCCAAAATCTTTTCAAAGTTCAAAGGGAAAAAGATCAATCTTTTCAGCTCCAAGCAAAATAGCACATGTCTCCCCTTCCAACCATTCTTTTATATTTTTTCCGAGCTTGGAAAACATTATAGAAATGTTTATTACAACATTCAGAATCCTCCAGCCAACATGGCTAGAGGGACTCTGTGAGCTACAGTCCCCCCAACCTCCAAAAAGGATGTTGATTTTGTCTTAGAAACAAATCAGAAGGCAGTGAAATTGGTATAAAACCAATGACATACACGTTCTATGAACACAGAGACCCAATACAAACCTAGACACAGCTTTCTGCCTGCTATTGTTGTGACAGGCTGAAGAATCTGTCCAAGCATTTTTACTCTTTTTGAATCTTTTTCCATAAGGTAAAAGAAGAACCAGTTACCTACCTGTAAATGTGGTTCTTTGAGCGGACCTTCGTGAAGCCCCACAGATGGGTTTCCCGAAGCGCATGCGCGAGGCTCCGGACCTTCCTAGCAACAGAAAGGTCATTAGTCTCCTCTCCCCTTCTACTGCACATGAGTAGGAGGCTTCCCGCCCAAACACCTCAGTTCCCTCCCAGCCACCGCGTGCAAGGGAAGTACCAGGCAGCGTGACGACTGGAGGGGAGGTGGGCGGGTGCTGTGTGGCTTCACAAAGGTCCACTTGAAGAACCACCTTTACAGGTAAGTAACTGGTTCTTCTCCTTCGTGGCCTCCGTGAAGCCACACAGATGGGTGATTGCAAGCATACTCACAGGATGGTGGGCAGTCACGCCATCACAAAGGACAGGACCGCTCTGCTGAAAGCCGTGGTAGACCTCATATAGGCACCCATCCTGTAGTGCTCCACGAAAGTAAGTGGTTGGGACCAGGTGGCCGACCTACAAATGTCCTCTAAGGGAATGCCTCTCAGAAATGCAACCGAAGAGAATACTGCTCTAGTAGAGTGTGCTTTAATGGGACAAGGTAAGTCCTTCTTAGCCAACTTGCAACACAGTTCAATAGTTGAAACAACCCAATGAGAAAATCTCTGGGAGGAAACAGGTGATCCCTTGGTTTTTGTGTTGAACGTACAGCTTGTGTCCTTGCGACATAGAAAGCGAGAGCCCTCCATACATCTAAGGAATGGAAGTATCTTTCCGTTGAGGTGGAAAGATATGGAAAATAGTTTGGCAAACACATGGTTTGAGAGGTGTGAAAGGTAGACACAACTTTTGGTAAAAAAGAAGCATTTGTTGTTTTTTACCTTATCCATGTAAAATTGAAGGTAAGGGGGATCTGACATGAGAGCACAAAGCTCATATGACCTTCTGGCTGAACTAATAGTGATTAAAAAGTCCATTATAAAGGACAGACGCCTAAGGTCACAGGTAGCCATAGGCTCACACGGAAGATGCATCAGTTTCAGAAGAACAAAGGACAGAGACCATTGAGGTAGTATAGGTCTTCTATCAAGGTAAGAATTTCGAAGGCCCCTGAGAAAATGCTTGAGTGTAGGGTGATGAAAAAAAGCAGATGCCAGACTGCCATCTGGCTGATGAGCCATAACAGCCGATAAATGTACTTTTAAAAAAGATATCGTGAATGCTGGATGAATTGAAATGTGAAAGTATGCATCTTTGAGGTCTATCAGCCGAAACCAATCCAATTTGCGGAGAAAGGGAAGTATCTTTTCTAAGGTGACCATCCTGAATTTCTCACAGATCAAGAATTCGTTTAATTTAAACCCGATGCCTTCTCCAGTCTTGACCTATGCTTGTGCCAATAGAGTTTATGTTTTTTCCGGCTTCGAGCTCTCATGACTCTCGGATTCAATTGAAGGACGTTTGACACTGACATCTTTCCCCCTGTGCTTCTTCCTCACCTTCTGGGCAACTGGCACCGGTAGTGGCGGTAACTGCAGCGACGGCTGCTGCATGGTTTCGGTGGTTTGAGACAGTATGTTGGATGGAACTTGAACTTTATCGCTGTCTGAAAGAACCACCATGGGAGCCTGCTGAAAAAGCTCCTACGGCCATTCCAATGGTGGTGGTGAATGCGAAACAGAAACAGATGGAGAATGTGAACCTGAATCCGAGGCTTCCAATGGGAGCAGAGGCTCATAGGTTGTGTGCTCAGATCAGAGAGGTGTTGAGATCGAGGGCTGTTCGAGCTCGATCGGAGTTGATACCAAAGCTGACGGCAAGGACTTCTTTTTTGAAGTTTCCTCCGAAAGCGGAAATGTTTTCGGAACTAACGGAGCAACTTTTTGCTGCAAAAGTGGCAACTTCTTCAGGTCCTTGCGAGCAGGCTTTGAGGACTTTTTCGAAGCCTGAGAAGCTGGCGAAGACATGGAAGATTGAGGTTGATCCATTTGAGGGCTCAAAGCCTTTTCTAACAAATAAGCGTTGAGATGGTTTCGACAGTTCTTTACTGCTTGAGTGCTGAAACATTGACAAAACCCACAAGTCTCGGGTTGATGACCCTCCACGAGACAATAAAGGTACTCAACATGACTGTCTGTGTGGGGAATTTTCCACGAACACATCATACAACACTTGAAGGGAAGCAAAATGCCATAAAAATATAATTTTCCACAGAAATATCTCAAAGAGTTTGAAGACACAGGAGACTAACAGGAGTGAACTCTCTAACGCTGTGGTTAAAGGGAACTGAGGCATTTGGGCAGGAAGGCTCCTACTCATACACAGTAGTAGTAGGAGGAGACTAACGACCTTTCTGTTACTAGGAAGGTCTGGAGCCTCGCGCATGCGCGTCAGGAAACCCATCTGTGTGGCTTCACGAAGGCCACAATGGAGAACAGAGGGTTTTCTATGTTGAATGCATTCATTCCCATTTTATTATTTATTTATTTATTTGAATATTTTTACCCCACCTTTCTCCTTGGAAAAGGACCCAAGGTGGCTTACAATAATGAGAGACAATATACAGTCCAGAACATTTAAGACATATTCAAGTTAAGAACAAGGACTTAGAAGAGGCATCTTAAAACATTAAAAGATAACAGTAGAGCTACAAAGAGCACATAAAAAGAAAAGAAAAACCTATTATGAGGGGTGGAAAGTAACATGGAAAACACAGGTGCTCTTATGAAAACATTCAATGCAGTCATGTATGGTAGTCCATATAAAGTTGCATAGTAGGAAGTCCCTCATTCAGGGAAAGCTTGACCGATTTTAATTAGGAGATAGACTCTAGTGTTACATGGCAAACCCAAAATACAGTATATGCACAAACTCCATTTGGCTGCCCTTTCAATACAACAGTGAAGGATTAAAATGTGACACGTTAATAAATCCTTGGGCTGCCCAACATATATGAAACCAGAATGAGGCCACACATCTTCTATCTGGGCTCTATGTTCTAAAGTCTAGTTTCTTAACACTGACAGAGAAATCTTAGCCTTGGGCATTTTGCAATCTGTAATCAGAAAATAAAGACTGAGGCTTACTAAGGCTTACTAAGAACACAGACACCTAAGCAAAATATTGTGGAATGTGAATGCTTCCCCTTCTGGAAGGAGAGGGAAAGGATGCTTGTTTCTAATACTCAGACCAACCCCAGGTACACCTCAGCATCCCAGTGTCACCCAAAGTCTCTATCCATCTAGAAACCTCAGCCTTTGGGAGCCACTAATCACATTAGCCACCACTCTTTGTTGAAGTAGCTGCCACACTGTAATTACCGTTCGAGAGCTCCAGGAAGACTAATTAACTCACACACATAATGATCAATGTTGAAGAGAGGAAAAAAGGTATCATTAAGAGAACGCTTAATGAGAACAGAAACATGTGAAGCTGAGAGGGGACTTCATTCAGGCAGAGGGGTTTCTTTCTATCCCTAGCTGCCTTCCTAATTTCTCCTTTCCCTAACATTGTACCTGTTTTCAAACAGAGCACAAAGGAGAAACCTGGGACCAGTCAGCCTGACATCAATCCCAGGGAAAGTTCTGGAGCAGAATATTAAACGGTCACTCTGCAAGCATGCTAAAAACAATGCAGTAATAACTAAAAGCCAACATGGGTTTGCCAAGAACAAATCCTGCCAGACTAATCTCATTTTTGATAGGGTAACACCCCTGGTAGACAGTGGGAATGCTATAGATGTAATATATCTTTTCTTCAGCACAGCCTTTGATAAAATGCCCCATGATATTTTGATCAGCATGCTAATTAGGTGTGGGCTAGACATAAGAACAGCCTTGCTGGAACAGGCCACAGGCCATCCAGTCCAGCAATCTGTCTCATACAGTGGCTCACCATTTGCTTCAGGACAACTATCAGGTGGATGTACACTTGGTTACAGAATCATACCCGGGGAATGTTTATCAATGGCTACTTCTCAAACTAGAAGGAGGTAATAAGGGATGCCACAGAGGCCAGTTTTGGGCTCAATGCTCTTCAGTGTTTTTATTCATTATTTGGATGAGAGAGAGAGCAGGGAATACTTATCAGATTTGTGGACAACAGAAAACTGGGTGGAATAGCTAATGTTGTGGAAGACTACAACAACATTCAAAAGATCATGATAGGCTTGAGCACTGGGCTGAAAACAACAGAATGAAATTTACCAAGGATAACTGGAAAGTTCTACATCTGGGGCAGGGTGAGTGGGAGGTGGGACAAATTCACAGTTACAAGATAGGAGATACTTGGTTCAGTAACATTATGAATGAAAAGGATCTTGGAATTGTTAACTGAAAGCTGAATATGAGTCAACAGTCCGGAAAAACCCATGTTTGCCTCTCCTCAATAGTAAAACCTCACCTAGAGTCCTCTGTCCAATTTTAGATGCCACATGTTTAAGAAGGGTGCCTACAAACTGGAACAAGGTCAGAGGAGGGCAACAAGGATTTGGAAACCAAGTTCTGTGAAGAAAGACAGAAAGAACTGGGCATGTTTAGCCGTAAGAAGCCTTCAAATACTTGAAAGAACGTCATACAGAGGAGAGGCAAATATCTGTTCTTCACCATCCCAGAGTAAAGGATGTGTACTTGTGGGCACAAAGTAAGAGGCAGCCAGATCTTGGTTGAATAAGAGAAAAAGACTCATAACTGAAAGACCAGTACAACAATGGAACGAATTACCTCAGGATATACTGAGTGATCCAGTGCTAGAGGCAACCATGCACTGGCTATACTTTAATTTGGATCCCTGCACTGAGTAGGGGGTTGGACTCGATAGCCTTACACGTTTCTTCCAACTCCCATTATTCTACGATGCCCCATGGGAATCCTCCATCTGGGGATGGCAACCACACTGCTGGATCGTGCCATGACCATTGGAGACACCTGATATTAAGAGATCCAACAGAAGAGTGACTAAACCTAGCGAGTCTTTCCAGAACAAAAGAGGTCTTCAGAAAGGAATAGTGAGAATGGAAGAAGGAAATCATCAGGATATCATTGCTCTGTTTCCAATCTCAACAAAGTGGGGAGGAATGCTTTCTGTACAGCATTCTCTAGAGTGATTCTTCAAACAAGTCTTTAAGAACTTGATTTGGGGGAGTTTTGGGGAGCTCTTTTGTCAACCACAGCCAAGAGATTTAAGGATCAAGACAGGGATGGTGGTTTTACTTTTGTGGAATCCCCAATTAAGAAGAGCCTGTCCGCAGGACACACTTGGTAAGACACTGACTTGCCTTGTCTAAAGATAATGTCTCACTGAGCCAAAGGCCTGCTGTGCCTCAAGTTAAACCGCTGGCAATTACGACATGCAGATTGGAAATGCTAATCTAATCGTCCTCAAGAGCATTTGTTCCTCCTTGCTGGGGTTCAGTCTGTCATTTGTTCATCTAGTTATCCTGCTTTATTGGAAGCCTGCCCCAGATTGTGTCTCTGCCTATCCTAGCAATAGGATCATTAAGTTTGCAGATGACACAACTGTGATTGGGCTCATCTCTGGCAAGGAGAGTGAGATGGCTTACAGAGATGAGGTGGAGAGGTTGACCAAGTGGTGTAGAATTAATAACTTGCACCTAAACATAAAGAAAACAAAGGAGCATGTGGTAGATTTTAGGAGGCAGAAAACTGATATTCAACCACTGGTGATTGATGGGACTGGTGTGGAGAGGGTTACAGGTTTTAGATTTTGGGCCATTGAGTTACAGGAGGATCTGTCCTGGAGTGTCAACACAAGGGGGCTTGCAAAGAAGGCTCAGCAGAGACTATTTTTCTTGAGAACTTTAAGGAAAAACCATCTACCACAAAAGCTGCTGCTGGCTTTCTATCATTGTGCAATTGAGAGTGTGCTTACTTATGGGTTATATGTGTGGTATGGAAGTGGTACCCATTGGGATAGGACAGTGGTGCACAGAATCATAAGAATTGCAGAGAGTATTGTGGGCTGTTCACTCCCCACGCTAGAAGAAATTTATACTACCAGGTGCCACTGTAAAGCATTAGATATATTAAGAGATCAGTCACATCCTGGTCATTGCCATCAGGATGGAGATACAGAGTACTGACAGCAAGAACAAACCGTCTCAAAAATAGCTTCTTTTTTAGAGCAATATTGGTCTTAAACGGAAAATATGGACTTTGAAGTCATCTTATTTTATATGTTATATTTTATGTGTTGTGGCTGTTTTTAAATCTATGTGGAATGTTTTATATGGGTTGAATATAGCAACCATGAAATTTCGTTGTTCCTGCAAGGGAGCAATGACAATAAAGATTCCTATTCCTATTCATTAAAGGTTCTTGAGATATTCTCCAAGAATCTTAGGGTATTTGGGTATGAAATGGCAGGTGGAAAGATTCAAAAACACCTGGAAGCACTTCTAAACTTGCTTGGATGCCTGATCCAATGGGGCTCAGCAATGCATGATGGAAATTAGGGGCACAGGTATGATCAGGGAGACCTAAAATGCTGCACATCCCATAGAACCTTCACCACTAATTTTATATATCAAAGAAATAACACAGGGCACAGAGATTTTGTGCAGAGAGGAGGCAGGGGCCCTTAACATTTTTACTGCCTTGTGCGTTTGAGATGCATGTTTCCCCTCCCTCTGTTGCATACCAAAGAAAGTGGGCAGTGTATAAGGAGTGGAAGAATCGTGACTGTCAGGAACAGAAGAAGAGCTGGCAAGGGGAAACTGAACACCCTAACCCTCTGCTGCTTCCCAGACAGTATCAGTGATTCATTACATGCATTGCTTCATTCAGAATTTAAAAGAGAAAATATGGTGTCGCACCAGCAATTAACACAGACACACCCATCAGCCAAAGGAAAAGGAACTGAGTCATTACAGGCAATTCATCAGCTGCACTGTAGAATAAACTACCAGATGCAGAAGCTTCTACTCATACGCACAGGAGCCCTGAAAGGCCACACAACAGCTTTCTCCGGTCCACATTTTCTACTCCTCTGTTCTGTTCTGTTTAATAACTATAAACTAGGCCACAAAAAAGGCAAGAGGTTCTAGATTTTAGAGCCTTTGTAAAAAAAACACACACCAATAAATCAAGAGTAGTGATTACAGAGTGAGCTGCTAAGGTGTGTTGCATATTTTAACTGTATTTAATTGTCTGGTGATGCTGTCATGTTTACTGATTCATTTTTATTCTGTTAGCTGGCACTCTTGTTGTTATATATATATATGATGTAAACTGCCCAGAGTGATGTCATAAGAAGGGTGGTCTATAAGACAAATAAATAAATAAATAAACAAAAACAATGTCAACCAATTCAGAGATGCTCCCTTTCTTGGTGAAGCCAAATGACGGACTGAATAGTGTTAACCATGAGTAAACCTCACTCCAGAACGGCTACCCCCCCCCCGAGAATCCAGAGAAAACATTGAGGCTTCCCAGGCATCCTGGACACCAGACCGAACACTCACCTCCATTCTCATGCAGTTTCCCTCGGTAGATCTTGTCTTCTACCACATCTGTCCAGTAGAGGGAGCTCTGATTCAGATGGAAGTCCAAGGCAATGGTGTTGCGCAACCCTGGCACTAAGACACTATAATCTCCCTTGTTCAGATCAATGCGCCGGATCTCATGACGGTTGGAGAAGATAATAAAAGGCTTAAAAGGGTCTGGAAATGAAGAGAGGGGCATGAGTTTTTCATGATAGTGTATTACATTTTCCACAAGCCTTCAAGCCTAGGAATATATCCTAAGATTGCCTGAGAGTGCTTTAAAAAACCTAACACAAGAAAAGGTTCTTATCCTAGACAAGATACAAAAAAAAATCTTATGGAAATTGTTCCTTTTTTGGGGGTGGGGGCTCTTCTAAACTTGGAATTCATCCTTACTCCATTCAACGCATACCAAACATTCAATTTATTACAAACAATTGTGATGCTCTTTATTATCGTTAATATGAACAGAAATATATACAAGGGTTTGCTGTTCCTTCAGTCATGGCCACATCTATTCCGTACAACTTTCAGACCTTCACAGCACAATCAGTGGTTGTGCTAGGTGGGAGATTCTGACTAGGGGTGGGAATTATTGTGTTTTAAACAAAAGAGGTAAAACAACACGAGAGACCTTGCTAAAATGTTTTCTTCTTCTTCTTCTCTCACTGATGCCCAAAAGAGCGCCCCTTAAACACAAATGATTCATGTTAACGAAAGAGAAAGAGGAATTCTGGGTGATGCCTGGGAAAGGCCGGATGCTGATACACAAGCGCCACTGTGTACTCACCCGTGCTGCGGCAGCTCTCGCCATCTGGCTCCAGCATCCACCCTTCGTAGCAGGAACACTTCACATTGTATTTGTCCTGCTCGCACTTCTGACTGCACTTGAGGTGCTTGGCACAATAGCTCTGGATCTGGCAGGTCTTGTTGTCAGCAGCCAGCTCCATACCCAGAGGGCAGGAGCATGCAATGCCTTCACCGGGGGCCACAGTACAGTTGTGGCTGCAGCCTCCATTGTTGAGAGAGCAGAGGTCTGCAAGGAAGGACACCACAGAGGGTCAATGGGGGAGATTTGGCTACATGGCCAAGTGTTTTCCAAGCCATCACTAATGAAGCGTCCAGATCCAGGACCATGCAAACAGCAAAACCCTGGACAGAACCCCTGATTCTGCATTTCCAGTTCCTGGCAAAAATGTGGAATTCCTTTGGATTCTGAGAACTACTGTCAACACAACGATCTGACATCCCAGCATAGGTATCTTGGACCCAAGGACTGACCCAAGTTATATTGTTGCTGTATCAGGCAAACCCAATGCAGAAGGCTCTTCAGAAGCCTTACCAATTTTACAGCACCCAATCCAGGGCCCAGTGGCTCTGAGAGCAACTTGATCTGGACTGATGACAAAAGAGCTATCAGCAAAGCACCCGGAGGCTTTTAATGTGACAAGAGTAACTCTTAAAGAAGCCCTGTCTAAGTACAATGTATAAATCAAAATAAACAAAAAAAAATTCTCCCTCTCAAGGTCTGGAATGGTCCCGTTCTTCTCTGGATGACCAATAGAAAAAAGAACTGCTGAACAGCTCTTTGGTTTAGGCCTCTGGCTGTGGAGCCAGAGGTTAGGAGTTTGATTCCCCAGCTGTGCCACTACTGGACTCGATAATCCATAGGGTTCCTTCTAGCTCTGCAGTTATCATTATCATCATTAGGGATGGCCACAGAATGGGAAAATACCATTTCGTTTAGTTTTTGACTCCTTTTTGTTTTGTTCCGTAAGTAATGAAAACTTTTTTTAAAATTATGTTACGAAACGAAATGAGAAGCAAAATGAACCCCACCCCCCACTGCACCAGCACTCTAGCTGGTGCAGCAGGGGATCAAAAGCCTCCAGCCCACCATCCCTCTCTAAATCTTCAGCTGCCTTCTTGCTTGCCACCGTCTCCCAGCTGATTTTGACCGTTTGAGCTGTCAAAAATCCCCACTGGAATATGGGTGGCTAGGGAGAATGGAACAGCCAGGCAGCACTAAACTCCCTGCCTGATTGCTCCTTTTCCCCCTGACACCCCTTCCTCCCGGGGGGGGGGGCATTTTGGACATGGAGGGCTATTGGCAGTGGGCCAGAGGCTTTTGATTCCCCCGCCGCACCAGTGTTCTCGCAGGTGCAGCAGGGGATTTTAAAAAGGTTCTACCCGCAACCCAGGGCGAGTGGTCTGGAGCCGTTTTAAATGTCCTGCCTGCAACAGCAAGAGTGCTCTTACTATTGGGTGGTGGTGGGGGGAATTTTAAGCTAAAGCCCTTTTAAAAATTGCCCACCTGAAACAGCGAACCTCTTGCTGTTGTGTGTCTATGGGAGGTTTTAAAACTGCTCCAGGTTGGAGCCTTTAAATCCCAGAGCAGGGGGCTGAGAGGGTAGCACTGATGTCAGTGCTACCCTCTCAGCCCCCAGCTGTGGGATTCCCCACTGCCTCCCAGTTGTTGTTGTTTCTTTCTTTCTTTCTTTTTTTTTTGACAGCTTGAGCTGTCAAAATCACCTTGGTGGCGGTGGGGAGAACCAAGCAGGGAAACAGCTGCCGGATTGTAGCCCCTTGCCTGAAGGGAGATTTGGGGTGCCTTCCCAGTTTGGTTCTTCCAAACTGAAAACTTCATTTCGTTTTGGTTTGTGACAACACGCTGTCTGTCATTTTATTTCCTAACATTTCAAAACTTTACAAAATGACGAAACAGTGTGTCAGTTTTTTTGTAAGGTGCCCATCCCTAATCATCATTATTAAAAGCTGGGGTTAAGAGAATAATGGTTTCTTTGCAGGAAATGACCCTATGAGCCAGTGGCCTTGGCTTCTTCAGGAAGAAACAGGTTCCGATCCAGAAAAATCAGTTCTCCCTTGCCCCACCACACTCACCACATAGCTTCCCTTCATCAGATCCATCCCCGCAGTCATCGTTGCCATCACACAACTTCTCAGGGGGAAGACAAATAGACGTATTGTTGGCACAAGTGTGTGAGGGTGGCTTGCACACCAACGATTCACAATTCTCCTCGTCCGAGTTGTCCTCACAATCATTGTCTCCGTCACATACCCAAGCTTTGCTGATGCAGCGGGCTAGAAAAATATGTCAAAGACAGCATTGGTAACACAAAAGACACGCCTAACAAAGGTGAGAAAATGAATTATTCCAACTCAGAGTCCACCAACACGCTGGGAGACTCCAATGGGCTTCTAAGTCCCTTTCCTGGTTTGTTTCAGAAAGTTCAGAACTCATTAGTAGTTAATAAATGTAACTGTTTTTTTCTCCAACATGCATCCCTCTTGGTACACCTTTTTGAACTCTTGCCTCACAAAAAGGCCAAAATTTAATATTTCTCATTTTCCTACAAAATTTTTCAACCAGTTCATTTATGATGGTTGCTATTTTAAGAATATTTATTTATTGATGTATTTATCCAGGTCAGTATGCTTAGCTTCTCTCACAGAAAGGACAGTGAAGATATTTTGGACCCATTACAGCCTTACTCTCTGGCTGGAAGCAGGAAAAGTGGGGCTTTTTAAAGCTTCTTGTTTTATCAACACAGGCTAAACTGGCAACAAATGCATCCATTTTATGCCTAGGAACAGTTCTTATCATAGGCTTAAGCCATTAACAGCTGTAAAGATAATCACAATCACTTTGCACTGTGTTTGGTTGAAAACAGAAAAAACGGTGTAGCCCTGCAAAACAGGGACAGTGTGATCCTGTCAACAAATGCCAGCCAGCATTCTCACTCCTCCATTTTGAGCTGACTGCCGTTTCTAAATACTACAGCATTCTCTTCAAGGTAATTGGATGTAGAACACAGAGCACTAACCCAACTAAGATGTACCTAAAGCATGTGCCATGCTGTCCAAGGCTGATCTCAGCAGGAACAGACACAACTAATTTATTCTGGGGAAATATACTCCTGGCTATGGCCACAAAATGAACACTGAGATCCAAAACTAAATTCAGAAGGATCGTCAAAATGTGAGGCTGATTCTTTAAGAGGAAAAAAAATCTCCTCATTTGGGAGTCCCATCTCTTCACCAGGCATCTCTCTGTCTTCATCTATCCTGAGATTCTGTTTACTGTTCAGTATCCTGCTCCCTAGCCCATCATGCATCATTTCAGAGCATCAGCAACTTCATTGATAATGGATGAAAAATAGAGATGGACCTGTTATGTCATCCTTATATTGGGGACAATGTATCCCAAATTTCCAGAGAAATCAAGTCCACCTGCTCCACCCAAATGTCAAAAAGGATGTGAGAGAAGACCGAACCATGGGAAATAATGTATACCAAAGGCCAAGGGGTCAAACCAATCTCCCTCAATATCTATTTTGGAACTTGATTGATGAGGAAGGAACAGAAATATACAGCATCTTGTGAACAACTTGGCCATGGTCTACATTCTTCAATTTGATCCTGCCCAGTTTTGAACCAACAAGGAGGCATTCTTCCTGTCTTGCTCCTGAGGTGCAAAAGACTACATCTGAATCTTTAAACTTGAGTTCCCTGAGGCCTGAAGTTTATCACATTTACACTCTCATCCCTGCAATGCAATGAACTTACCAGAATCCTTGCAACCAAACTTGACATTCGGGTCACAGACATGGGTGACGCCCTCGCAGTTCTTTTCATCACTAGAGTCCATGCAGTCCGTGTCGCCATCACAATGCCAGCGCATGGGGATGCAGAGGGCATCCAGCCGGCACTGGAACTCGTCGGTGTGGCAGCCTCCAGGTGGGCGGGTGGCTGGGAAGGGAACAACATGCAAAGGGCTCAGAGCTAGAAGTGAAGTCTGGACAGCATCGAGGTACTGTTAAAGTGGGTGGGCAATGGAAGACAGCATGACAAGGCAAGGATGTGATGATCTAGCAAACCCTAGCAGATCCCCAGAGGTTCCCCATTAAGCCTCAATAAGTTCCACTGAAAGAGAAAAGGGACACACTCAAAACAAGGGCTACCTGTATTCCAGATCATTATCAGAAGGCCTATTCGTTTGTTCACCTTTGGTATCTGTTTGCTAGGGGACTTCACAGAGGCATTTTCAGTACTGTCCCCTGATGGTGGTACCTTGTATAAAGGAATTAATTGGTTCCAAATGAAATTATGTTAAGCAAATTTTCCTTTATACAAATACCCATAGGAATGCATTGAAAATGGAGAAATCCCATTTTTATGTTGTAAGGATTCTCCCCATAGGCGATTATGTTAAGCAAATTTCCCCTATATCCGGTATTTTTTTATGTTGTACAGATTTTATGTTATACAAGCTGTTATACAAGGGTCCACTTGTATGTGTATCCTGCATAATTAAATTGGAAACGGCCCAGAGAGTGCTTTAAACACCTATGATGCAGCATATAAGCAGCACGCTTTTCCTTTGCTCTTTGGAATCTTCCCCAAAACTGACTGGCTGATTTGTTTGTTTGTTTGTCTCATTTAGAGGCTAGCATTCTCCCAATGAAGGGATATGGTTTATGAGTCATTATTACCATATTAGTATGTTTTCCATTTCTATGTTGCTTAGGTGGATGCAGACCAGAAAGATAACTTATTTGTATTTCAGTCTAGTAATACAATAAAAACAGTAGCAAGGGGGTAAGAGTGGGGAAATCTAACAGGATAAATATCTAACAGCCTTGAGAGAAAGTTCAGCCTTGCTGAATTTCTGTTTGTAAGAAGCAAAGTGTTCAGAGGACAGATGCAGATCATAAAAGGATCCAGTCCAGAGGAATGTGTGGTCCTCTAGACATTTTGGAGAACAATTCCTATAATCCTTTAGGATACACTGTGCACAAGAGGCCAAAATATCTGCAAGGCCAAACTTCCCCATCCTTACTTTCACACTTTCTGACCCTTAACAAGCTGGTTCTGCCAAGGGCTTCCTGCTCCCAGGACAACACTGACTTCTGCCACTTATTTTTGTTCAGATGCAATTAAAATATCCTCCCAGCTAGATATCAAACTCTAAAGTTAAATCTGCACATCACATGACTCAAATATTTATTTATTTATTTATTTATTTATTTTTACAACTTATATGCCGCCCACTACCCAAAGGTCTCTGGGCGGCTTCCAATCAAGGAATTAAAACCGTTAAAAACATCAAACAACAATAAATAATTAAAACAACAATAAAAACCTTATACTAAAAACATCACACTAAAATTGCCATCAGAAGACCCACAATCTAAATTGTATCAGAAAGGGGGGGTGGGAATAGAAAAAAGTAGCAACTATAAATATCAGTCAACAGGCACTCAAAACTCTCATTGATCTGCTCAACCTGATTTGGACAGAAGGCATCACGTTTTCCCTGTGAAGAACTTTTTTTAAAAGCGCCATGGAAAGACGAGTGTGAGCGTAGCTTAGCTTCCTTCAGCCCCTCACCTTGGTTGGTGCAGTTGGCGTGGGTCTCGTCGCTGTAGTCCCCGCAGTCATTATCGCCGTCACAGGTCCAATGCACTGGGATGCAGCGCCCGCTGTTGCATTTGAACTGGTTGCTTGAGCAGGAATGACTGCAGCCGGCTTCGTCGCTGTTGTCCCCGCAGTCGTTGTCTGGAAGCCGGAAGAAAAGAAGGCTGTCCGAGAATGCTCTAGGTGGAAAATGGTGCAAATGCAAGCTCCCCCCCACACACACACCGTATACACACTCTCTCTCCCCACCCCCTTTCTCCCCAACCTACTCCGGAGTTATATGTCGATTCCTCCAGCTGACAGAATGCCATGGGCTCCCCATTGGATAGAAGGGCTCAGAAGGTCTGCCTTTCTAGCCCAGGAAGTTTGCTTTAAAAGGCACCCGCCTGCTCCATGCGTGCTCTAGCCGGGCATGCTCCCATTCCCACCCACCCACCCACCCCACACACCAGCCTCCTGAGAGTTCTGGCAACTAAAATAGTAGTATTTATAAGAATTTGAACAATAAGAATGAAAAATGAAAACACAGAAACTGCATAGATCACCTCATGCACCATTTGGGAGTGGGGGGGGGATAGGAGCAGGTGAAGTGAGAGAGCAAGTATCACACCGGTGAGTTTTTCTGTCAATGGCATTTGGGCATTCTTCGGTCACCAAATGGTTTGTGTGCGTGAACATGTACATCCATGCATGTTCATGTGTGTGCATTTGTGTGCGTGCACGGGCAGGTGCATGGGTGCACTCCTGATTCAGGATGCTGGGGCTGCTTTTGAGTCTGTCAAGATTCCTCAGCTTTTACATCAAGTCAAGTCTTTCCTCAGAGCCCTTATTTTCAGGTGACTGAAAATCAATTCAGATTGATGGAGACCCGTTCCAGAGTTTTCTAGGGACAGAATCCTCAGAAATGAATCCTCGCTGCACCTTCCAGCCAGCGTCCTATCGTTCACACCCATTGCCCTGATGGATTTTCTTCTCCTTGTAGTAAAACTAGCGGCCAACAAATCAGTTCCTACAGCTAAAGTCTCATTCGGCTTTGACAGTCTGAATTACTGCCCCAGTGTTCCCTCCTACTACTACTCTTCTCCTCAAAACCTTGCCCTCCAAATTCTAGAGCAGATGATGGGAGGCATATAACTAGGAGTGCCCTCCCTTGCCCCGGGACGCTTGTCAGCAGAACTGATCTAATGGATGTATTGTAGTTGCAGACTCAATGAGGGCAGGAGCCCGCACTGTATTTCCCCCCTAAACCAAGCAACTTTATTGTGCCGCCATCTGCCTCGTTAGCTTACATGGATATGTTCACCCTTACAGAGGAATCAGATATATAATGACACAGAAGAGCCCCTGAATTTTATGGGCAGGGTTGTTATTATTATTATTATTATTATTATTATTATTATTATTATTATTATTTGCTTTATTTTTAATAACTGCAGCTTTAAACCTTAGGGATTTCCTACATGGATTTCCAGCTCTAGACACTACACAACAAAGCACTGGACTTCCTACAACTCCAGGTGAACAAGAAAACAAAGCAAAGAAAGAGGTGTAAACTGCTTCTTGAAGTAGTATGGGGCAGTATATAAGCAGAAACCTTTTGGTTCAAAAGCTTTCTTCGGCTACTAGGGAAGGGTCATCCTATGTTTGTGAAACCAGGTTTCAAGGTCTCTGGTTATGAAAGATGCACTTCAGAAATGGGGTGGGGCAGCATCTGGTGAAATCCAAAGATACAGAAGGATGGGTGAATATGTTGGTCAGCAGCCCATGCGCAGAGATTCACTGTCTCTCCCTCCCTATGGTTTGATGCAAAAGCAAGAAGAATTGTGTCAAACAGTTCACACAAACGAACAGGGATACAGCACGCCTGTTGCATTTAACAAATCAGATCAAGATAAGCTGTGCCAAACGCTAATATATTGCACAGTAAATTGTGTGAAATTAAAAAGAACCGAGTAGCTTGATTGTAACAATCCATGCCATTTGCAGAATGTGAGATTCCATTTCCAAGATTTTTGTCTTGCTCTGAAAGCTGAAATTCTAAACATTTTCTAATTGCATAGTACAACTGGCTACGTTTAAGATCCTTCTCGAGGCTGTAACAAGCAGAAACAACAATTCCTTCTCCCCTTCCAATTAATCATCTAAAGTTTTGGAAACAGGAAGTCCATGGTTCACAACAAAACTGGTCCTACCCATTAGAAACAGTTGGGACTCTCAGGTGGCAGATATACTCTCGCCTTCCGAGCTCTTTGACCTCTCTCTTCTCTTGAAGGCAAAACTATTAACTGGGCACTCAGCCTACACAGGCACTCCAAAATAGAAAATGCTATCCCATCCCTAAAGTTAATCTTCAACAAAGAGTCTGGTCAACTTCTGCACATAAAGTGTGTGTATGTGTGCCATTTTGCCCATTGCATGAGGTAACAAAGTCGCTCGTGCTGGCCCTAGCTCCCGATCCATAAGTGCCATGATCCCTTGTGGATGTGGCATTTGTAGTATCTCAGAACTATCTTGAACTTTGTCTAAGACAGAAAGAAGAGATTGTGTGTGTGTGTGTGTGTGAGAGAGAGAGAGAGAGAGAGAGAGAGAGAGAGAGAGAGAGAGAGAGACAGAGACAGAGAGAGAGAGACAGAGAGAGACAGTAAGGAGTGCACATTTTGCTTCACGTCTTTAAAACTGCAGTCCCAGAAATATACTTGCTCCTACACATCCAACAAATCTGTTTCTACGAAGAGGCATTAAGGATCAGAATATAGATCATAGAGAACAGCTGTCTATATCTGAAAGATGTGGTGGCACCTTAAAGACTAACTTCTCGTGGAGAAGTCCACTTCATCAGACATAAGGCACCATGTTTTTGCCTTTTTTTTTTACTACTTAGTTTGTGTTCACCTAGAGTGCTTGCACAGACTCACATGGCTACCTCTTCTACAACTATCAGAAACAGAGAGCCTAACTACATGAGATATTCTTCCTCCCTGCTTCTCTAATGCCCAAACTCAGGAAACTAGGGAGGCTGTTCATTTGCCCAGTGAGGTAGGAAAAAGGTGTCCCTGAACAAAATGGGACCTTCTTCCAAGTTCAAGGCCCAAAGGATTGAGCTCCATGACTTAATCAGGAACCACCACTCTTCCATTAAGGAAACCTTTGTCACCGGAGCAATGGGGACAGTAATGGTGCACATTATAGAGCCCAAGAACTGACTACTCCAGTTCCCTCCCAACAGATCTGAATTCAAGAAGCCTAAATGCAAAGCAGCCCCCAGCTCTCCGTGTTGCTCCTCTCAACTTCAGAAAGGGGACTCTCCAAAAACATTTATTAGAGGAAAGGAGAACTGCTGAATTCTGTTTCAAGTCATCCTGCAGACAATGGAATTGTGCAGACAAGTGACGGTTCTTTTAGGGAAAAGAAATGGGTTGGGGGGGGTCTGGGACGGGGGGTTCAGGTGCATGTTGATCTATGCACTAACCGGTAGCTTTTGGACAGTTCTTTTCGTCAGAGCCATCCCCACAATCTTTTTCTGAAACACAAACCAACCAGAGAAGACAGGAGAGTGGGCACAGTGAACACCACACACGCAACCACAAAAGGTCAACACGAAAAAGGAAAACAAAATACAAAAGCAGAGGCAAGCGGGCATGCTAAGGATACAGCACGGAGGGCAGAAGTGCCAAAGACAAAGCGACAAGGGACTGTGAGTGGGAATAAGAAGCAGAGAGCAAGAGTTCTTGCTCCCACATCACCCACCCTTCCAGGCAAAGTGAGCATGCCGTTCTGGGGGGTAGGGCGAGAAAAGAGGACTCCTCCTGGGCCTTCGCTGTACTTTTCTAGCTTGTATTTAAAACAAGGGAATTTGAAGCCAATCTACATAGGTAACCATCAGATCCATTAAGCATAGGAAGGCTTCATTCTGGGTTTCATACAATGCAACATTCACTCCTAGTTCAGTAATATGTGCAGTACATCAGTCTTGACTAGCTTGAACAAAGCTCCCTCTGCAGATCTTCAGGAGAAATGTGTGACCTGGCTGCACTGTGTTGCTTCGCCATCAAACTAGCCCCCACAAATTGAGCAACGCAACACTCAGAAAGCAATGCTGGCCCTCTGAAGTGAAGTGCCTTTTAGATCTACCATTTGATGCTACTATATGTACTGGTGCATAGATGCTAAGCCTGAAACAACATCTGAAACAAAAAAGGACTGGGTACAGAGCCTATCCCAGCTCCTTCTACAATATTTGTTCTCTGTCTTCAGAAGCTTTTTTTGTGGTGGTGGGGGGGGGAGGATTCCCCCCCCAATTTTTTTTTTTGCAATATATGCCTATAACATAATGCATGAGTGTAAGAGGCTACCGAATATGTTGTAGCCTGCTCCTGCTTAAACCTTGACCTACTTATATTAGCAGTGCTGACTCTGGCAGGAAGGTCAAGATGGTAAGACTAAGGAGGTCTCATGCCCAAGGTTCATGCAGCTTGGCCCAAAAGCTTTTATTTGGAAACATGTTTTTCTTTGGGAAGCAGGGGAGAGCTCATAGCCCTTGAGATGCCACAAGCCACTGGCAGCTTCGTCAGCTCTCCCCCACCCTGCTGACGTGGGATGAACAAGCCGCAGGAGAAAGCAAAGAGGGTGGCAGCATGCAAGGGCGGCCTAAATAAGCACAGGGGTCCAAGCTGCCCATCCCCAGACAGACTGTGCCTCCCCATCACGTCCGGCCTCCCTTTGCTTCTGACCTTCTCAATCCAACCAAGCCAGCTGCGTACCACTCGGGAACATGACCCTTACCGTTGTCGCATCTCCAGTTGATGTTGATGCACCGGCCATTGTGGCAAGTGAACTGGGTGAGAGGGAAACAAGTTGGGTAGGCTGCAGAAGGAAAAAAGGAGAGCACTGTCAGAGTTTAGCTTCCGGAAAAAGGCCGGAAAACACTGCACAACAACAGTGCAAGTTATAAGCAATGCTGCTGGTAGGCTACGTATTCCTCCCATCTCAATCTTTCTGCTGCGGGTACCTCAGCTGTGGTACTTAAAGACATTTGAATCCAGCATACCTGGGCCTAATCCCATGACTCACCACATGAGGCTGACTCATCAGAGCGGTCACCACAGTCATCATCCAAGTCACAGGTCCAGGAGAGAGGTATACAGCGGCCACTGGCACAGGAGAACTGGTTGGCTGGGCAGGTACGAGCTGGGTGAACAGTGGTCAACAAGAGGAGCAATGTTAATAACAGAACTGGACCCTTTTCCTGGGTTGTCCCAATATACCCATGCACATACAGTGCTACCACAATGTATGAAATTAATCTGTTCCGAATGCATCTTTGGAAGTCAAATTTTTCATAAGTTGAACAGCAATTTCGTATAGGAATCCATTAAAAATCAATTAATTCATTCCGGAGGTTGGAAAAAATGCAAAAACGGTAACAGATTCATTGGTTTTCAGAGCATTCCCATAGGAAGCCTGGGACAGCTGAAGGCTGCTCTCTGCAGCCCCACCAGACAGCTAATTTTGACAGGTCTAATTTTTTCGGTTGTCAAAGCAATTGTAAGTCGAGGTACCACTGTATTGGTATGAAAAGCTAACAGATGATTATAATAATTGGGAAGGTTGTCATTGGCAGAAAAATGGCCGATAAGGGCTATATCAGCTGAAGAAATTAACTGCACCCCAACCACTGTCCAGCAGAGAGTTGAAGGTGTAATGATAGGGTCAACATTCAAACTATAAATATTCTGAATGCTTCGAATACAGATCAGAAATGTGGAAGAGATCTAAAACAACTCACACAATGATCTATAGGCAGGGCTGCCCCTACTACAGTGGTACCTCTTTAAATTAATTTAATTTGTTCTATAGGTCAATTTGTTTTAAGCAAATTATGTTTTACAAATGTGGTTTTCCATAGGAACTCACTGAAAATGGATTAATCTGTTCCGGAGGCTATGGGTCGCTTCGTTTTACGAAAATGTTGCCTTACGAAATGCGGTTTCCCATAGGAATTCACTGGGAATGGACTAATCCATTCCGGAGGCTAGAATAAAGACAATAATAACCAGGTCTCCCCACCCCCACCCCCAGGCACATGCAGAATGGTTTTTCATCTTGTTAAGCATCTGGTATGCAAACCATGCCTATTCCTGGAATTTTTCTTCTTCTGAGTTTTTTGTCTTTCGAGGCATTTGTCTTAATAGGCACCACTGCATTTGGCGAAGTGAGGCAAATGCCTGAGGTGACGGGCACTGGGGGCAGCAGCTGCATCCTTACAGCTATTCCTCAGAAGATGCCCTCAAATCTCTTTCTTTGGAGGACAAACCTGGGCATTCCATGCAGTCTGCCATGCATGCCTGAAATTAATCTGCTGCTCCCAAGGATGACGGAAGACGAGACTTCAACCCACTGCTATGGCCAAAGTATCAACAGAACCATAGTGTCTAGATCAAGGGAAGTAATAGTACCACTCTATTCTGCTCTTGTCAGACCCCACCTGGAGTACTGTGTCCAGTTCTGTGCGCCTCAATTTAAAAAGGATGTTGACAACCTCGAGCGGGTGCAGAGGAGGGCGACCAGGATGGTTGAGGGTCTGGAGGAAATGTCTTATGAGGAACAGCTTAGGGAACTGGGAATGTTTAGCCTCTCTAAAAGAAGGCTGAGGGGGCATATGATAGCTACGTTTAGATATTTGAAAGGACGTCATATTGAAGAGGCAACGGGTTTGTTTTCCATGGCTTCAGAGACTAGGACTCAGGGCAATGGTTTCAAACTACAGGAAAAGAGATTCTATTTGAACATTAGGAAGAACTTCATGACAGACAGAGCTGTTCGGCAGTGGAATATGCTGCCGCGGAGGGTGGTTGAGTCTCCTTCTTTGGAGGTTTTTAAGCAGAGGCTGGATGGCCATCTGTCAGAAATATTGTGATGGGGGTTCCTGCATGGCAGGGGGTTGGACTAGATGGCCCTTGAGGTTTCTTCCAACTCTATGATTCTATGATTCTAAGTAGCATTCAATTTGTCCAGAGGACTTCTCTACGTGGAACAGAGAGCAGCACTATCTCGACCTTCCCCTCAGGCAGTAAAACAATTTGCCTGACTTCTGCTTTCCAGCCTGCCCCTACCCTTCACATCTACCAGCCCATGTTATATTCCACAAGGTCACCAGGCTGTTGTGAAGACAGAATGGGAAAACACTCTTGAGTCCCCTTGAAGGGCAAACTCCTTGGTAGGATTAACCTAGGACTGATGGACCGAGTATAAGAGGCCTTCACCTGAGCAAGTAGAATTAGACTCATCTTCGTTGTTCCCACAATCATTGTCCCCATCGCACAGCCAACGGTTGGGGATGCACCGGTTGTTCTCACACTTGAAGCGGTCCGAGGGGCATGTGTGCTGATCTAGAGAAAGGCAAAAGGGAGGGGAGGTATCTTAGGACATCACAGCCCACGATTTTTCTTTTATCTGCATGCATCCCAATAATCTAAAAAAAACCTTCTGAGTATTGCTAATTTCAATAGCAGTGCCACCATAACAAAATGAAAGTAAAACCCTACAGGTCTAAATCCTATGACATACAAACACATCCGTCCATCTTCCTCAACTCATTCAGTTTCATGGGAAGCAGCCTTAAATTCACTCTGAGTATTAGTGTGCAAAACTCAAGATTGCTTGCCTGAGCCTGGGCAACGATTCTCTCAGGACAAGAGAGTGCTTCCTGCCACCTGTCACTTTATCCTTTTTAACTGGAAAAGCCAGGGACTGACCCTGAAGCCTTCTGTAGACACTGTATGTATGCTTTACCATTGAGTCATGAATATTTTACATATGTCCTGTTGTCCAGGCAGGTTTATGATAGAAGGATGAAAATTGGGGGGGGGCAGAGAAATGTTTCTTAACATTCTTATGGAACCTGAGGTTTAGTAAATTGTTTTTAATGAGGGCTTAAATTCCCAAAATGCCATTGAGAAAGAGGTTATGTGCATCTGTAGCTACCACATGTACTTCAGACACATGGAACCATCCAAAAGGAAAAGCATGGAATCTTACGCAGAGACTTAGGTCAGGCTTCCATTTCAAAATGGATTTTTCTCTTTCAGTGGACAGAGAGCTAAAGGCAGAATCCAGATAAGTAAATATGTCAATGAGAACTGGCTCCATATCTCAGTTGCCACCCTTGTCTTCACTCCCAGAGTCCTCCATCAACTCCTTTGGATTCGCCAGCATTGTGAGATCGATGCTCAGCCGCCCCAGTCTGTGCCCTGAGTTTAAGTATCCCCAAAATATATTGTCTCCTCTATAAGAGGGTGGCACTGCTCCGAGGAGAGCCCCGGGAGGCTTCGCCAAGAAATACGCACGGCAGAGCTCCGGCGCCTCGTCACTGTTGTCCAGGCAGTCATTGTCGCCGTCACACTTCCAGCGCTCCTGGATGCAGCGGTTGTTCTTGCACGCAAACTCCCCAGGCTGGCACTGTGGAGGCGGGATGTAAGATGGGTTGGCTAGCCAAGGAAAAAGAAAAAGGAAAGCAACAACACTGGGTAAGGGTGGATTTAAAGGATTCTTGGAAAAAATGATTCCAAGGAGAAAGGCGTGGTAAAAATACTGGAAAACAAACAAACAAACAAATAAACAAGTGATGCGGACCTTCTTTTTTTTCCTGAAAGAGTGTCTTTAGACTAAGGATGCTGAAGTTAGGAACAAAAGGCAGTGGTGGTGGTGGTGGGGAGGAAGCTGCTAGCTATGGCCATGGATGCACTTAACTCAGTATATTCGGAACTAATGACCACTGGCTCTCCAAGGTTCCAGGCAGGACTTTTTTTCTATTCCTACCTAGACACACACAAGCAGCTAAACCTGGTCTTTCTTCTGCATGGAAAGCCCTTCCCTCTCCCTGAACAAATGCCTGTATTCCAACTTACTACAGCTTCACAAAACATAGGAGAGGAGCTGTATAAATAACCAAATGTCATACATGCCGTTAGTAATGGAACAAGCGGAAAAACAGAATTTGGGGACATAACAAAATATAGTATGCCAGGAGGTGAGCTTTAGCCTTTTCCAAACTCTCTCTCTCTCTCTCTCTCTCTCTCTCTCTCTCTCTCTCTCTCTCTCTCTCTCTCTCACACACACACACACACACACACACACACAGAGAGAGAGAGAGAGAGAGAGAGAAATCTAACACATAGCTCCTATCTACAATGGAAGGGGAGAGTCTACAGTTCTTCCTGATGCAAACAATAGCTACCAGAGGCCATTCATACAGATTAAAGGAAGACCCGCAGCTATTTGGTTTAGAAATGTATGCATTCAATTATTAATTCTGTGAATAATGTATAAATCAGATCCTGCATTAAAGGGACTAAAGAACTTCTCGATGCAACGGATGATGTGGAAGGGGATTACTGAGACTCTTTGTTAACTAGGGACAGCGTTTCTTCAGTAGGAACTAAACAAACAGCAAGTTTTCTTTGAAAATCAGATGCCCTTGAATCTGGGACTTCTAGAAGCAGTGCAAGGAACTGTGGATGGCTCATCAGTTCTAAGCTGCCCCATAACTTGCCCACAACCATCTGGCAATAAATAACTTCAGTGGACAGCATAATAGCCGGGCTTGGATACTTGATTTTTCTGACCCAGTTTGGGAGGTACGATGCTCTTACCACAGCAGTTGTTTAAAAAGCATCAGTTATCTAAGTTTCTAGACAGAAATAGCATCTGGTTTTTGCTTCTGTACTGTTCTGAAAGCAGAAAACAGTCCTTTGCAAACAGGACTGCCAACTCTTTAAGCCTGTCCTGGTTGCTGTGTCTCAACGCCAGCCTGCTATGCCTAAATCAAATGTTGCTGCTGTTGTTATGCGCCATCAGGTTGCCTCTGAGATCCCTCTCAAGGAGATTCCTAAATTGCTCTGTCCTTAGCAACCATGCCCAGTTCTTGTAAGCAGAAGCCTACGGCTTCCTTTAGAGCAATGATGGCAAACCTTTTAGAGACCGAGTGCCCAAACTGCGATTCAAAACTCACTAGTTTTTCACAAAGTGTCAATAAAGCAATTTAACCTGAATACAGGTGGCTGTGAAGGGGCAATGTCGGGTAGCCACAGAAAGGGCTCCGAGTGCCACCTTTGGCACCCGTGCCATAGGTTCTCCAACACTGCTTTAGAAGGTCGATCCATCTTATATTTCCCTGCTGCCTTCCACCTTTCCTAGCATTGCTATCTCTCTCGTGATGTGTCCAAAGAATGGCAGTCTCAGCTTCATCATTTTTGACACTAGAAATCATTCAGACTTGATCTGATCTAGGACGGTCACAGTCCATCTTTTACACTCATACATGGTAATCAGAAATACAAAAGTGCAGATGACCATGGTCTCTGTTTCTGCAATGACACATCCATAAATCAGATGATTTCTCCAAATGCCTTTATTGCTACCCTTTGCATCTAAGTACAGTATTCTTCTGATTTCTTGGCTGTAGTCTCCATTTGAACGGATGACTTGAACCAAGGTACACAAAATTTCTATTTCAGTCTATTCAAGGTCAACATTAAAGTTATGTAGTTCTTCTGTAGTCATGGTTCATTTTTTATTTTCAATATTCAGCTGTAGTCCTGCTTTGGCACTTTCTTCTTTCAATAGAAGTCATTTCAGGTCATTGTTCCTTTCTGTTATTAAGACGGTGCCATCTACATATCTTAGATTATTCACATTTCTTTCAGTGACTACTATACCACTCTTAAGAACATAAAGCCTTGCTGGAACAGGCCACAGCCCTTCAAGTCCAGCATTCTGTCTCACACAGTGGCTCACAATTTCCTTCAGGGTATTCCCAAGCAGATGTCTTCACCTGCTTACGATTCCCTGCAAATAGCATCGAGAGATATCCTGCCTATCTCTCCAACCAGGAAGTTTTCCTTAGACATCCATAAGAATAGCCATTGATACCCTTGTTCTCCATGAACTTGTCTAATCCTTTCTTAGTCCTCCTTTACCTCCCCCTTTACTCCCTCGCCATCCAGTTGGCCAACTGGTTCTCTGACAGCTTTTCTACTTCTAACATATTTAAAGAAGCTTTTATTATTTCCCTTTATATTGCTAGCCATGCGTTCCTCAAAGTCTTTCTTTGCCTCTCTTACCATATTTTTACATTTCTTTTGCCAGAGTTTGTGTTCCTTTTTATTTTGTTCATTTGGAAAGGATTTCCATTTACAGAAAGACCTCTCCTTGCACTTTAGAGGCTCTCTAACTCCACTCGTTAACCATGCCGGTGCCTTCTTGGACTTAGATGAGCTCTTCTTTCTTTGTGGCATGCACTTGTGCTGGGCCTCTATTACTGTCGCTTTAAACAGGCCTCATGCACTCTGGAAAGATTGGATTCCTTTTACCTTCCCTTTCAATTTCTTTCTAACTAGTTTCTTCATCTGAGGGAAGTCCACCCTTCGGAAATCAAGGGTTTTTGTGTCTGATTTGCTTGACACTCTTCCCCCAACATGCATGGCAAAGGAGATTGCAGGATGGACACTGTTCTCCAGAGGCTGAGTGACATTCACATCCCTGAGCAGGTCCTGAGTATCACACAATATTAGATCCAGAGTTGCCTGTTCTCGGGTGGGCTCCATGACAAGTTGCTCTAAGGCACAGTCATTCAGCATGTTGAGAAATCTGGTTTCTCTTTCTTGCCCTGAGCTTGCATTGGCCCAGTCAATATGGGGATAACTTAAGTCCCCCATGATTACTATCCTGTCCCTCTTAGACACCTCTAAGATTTGTCTCTTTATTTCAAGATACCCTTCAAGTTTTTGATCTGGTGGATGATAGCACACCCCCACTATCACATCGCTCCTTGGACCTGGTAGTTTAACCCACAGTGATTCTATGGTGGAGTCAGACCCACCATCACTCTCCATTCTGCTAGATTTTACCCCTTCTTTGACACAGATGGCCACTCCACCTCCAACTCACCCCTCTGTATCCCTTCTATAGAGTTTTTGGCTAGGATTGCGGTATCCCACTGGTTCTCCGCATTCCACCAGGTTTCTGTTATGGCTATTGTATCAATGTTGCTCCTAGCTGCCAAATGTTCAAGTTCTTCCATCTTTGCTCGGAGGCTTCAAGCATTGGCGTAGAAGCACCTGTACTGTGGGTCCCCCAAGAACGGCTGCTGCTTTGTTCTCCCCCCCCCCCCCACAGCTTTTAATTTCAGTAGACAAACTATCACATCCCGTTATTCTCCCAGTGCTAATACCTACTATGTCACTAATACCTAGTATATGTATGAGTGAGAAAGACATGTGCCAATGGGCTTCATAGAACACAGTCTACCAAAAGCAAAATCACATGGTTGTTCATCAGTTGATACTTGATGACTCACAAAAGGATAAACATACAAATTGATTCTACTGAAAAGCCACCCGAGCCCAATGTGATGTAACCAAAGGCACAGCAGTTATCTCTGTGTTGCTTGACTTTTGGTTACCCATTCACACACACAAGCTGATGACTCCATGCTGTGGCAGTGATAAACATGCATGTGGAGTCAAGAGTCGACAAAGAGAAACAAACTGGTATCAAGGTATAGGATGTCTTGATGCTGAAGGCATCGGAAGGACATAAAGCAGGAAACTAAGAGACCTAACACAGACTCATTTTTTTCAGTTCTCTTCAATTCAAAATTATTATCTAAGTAAATGAATATTTCACATCTGCTTCTCCCTCCATTACTGGCTGTTTCGCACACTTTTTAAATGGAGTTGCTAGGAAATGAAATTCAGGACTTTGATATACAAAGCTTACATTCTGCCCCCAAGCTACAGGGACCTTCCCTATATGAAGTAACAAGCATAGACAACATCTGTCTGTCTGTCTGTTTTGGTAAACGCATAAGTGATTGCCACTAGAATGAATACCTCCTCTGGCCTCACCAGTGAGGATGGTAGTCCATGCAGACAGCATCTGACATTCCAGGAGTAGAAAACCTGACATCAGCCAATACCCACCAGCCTTCCTCTTGGGAGATGCTGTCACTGGAAGGCTTCAAATGGCTTCAAAGGCCCCTAAGCAGGATGGACAACCAAATCCTTCCAAGAAGCAGTTCCTTCCTTGTTTCTCACAGCTGCTCCCACATATTGTTTAACATGGACCATTACCTTGGCAGGTGACAGAGTCGGGTCCCAAAATCTGGTCCTCGGCACAGGCACATTGCCTGCCGTTGGGGATGGCCAGGCAAAGGCTGCTGCATCCCCCGTTGTTCACTCGGCAGCTGTTGGAGCCGACTGTAAAAGAGAAGAGGGGAAGGAATGAGAGGAGGGGGCTGAGCCACCTGCTTCACAGGGAAGAGTACAGATGGCAAAGAGAAGGAGAGAAAAATCATGGGGCTAGAAAGTTTTTGGACATCACAAAACAAAACTAAGAGGCATCCTGAAAAGTTTCCAGGCCACAAATAACATCTGGGTTGTAGCTCATTTTTTAACTTTTTGCTCTAGCCATGTCAATCCTGGCACCGATCCTAGCACAATTCTTACACATAGGGGAGGCCGGACATGTTTGGATCCACTCATCCTCCCGGCACTTTCTCTGAGGGCCTGGTCTCACACAACCGTGGACCCCAGATTGGTCTCAGTCCCAGATAATGCTTAAAGGGACAGGTCCTTTCCCTCCTTCCACTCACATTCCTTTGGTTTCTTTTAGGCACTCTCTCAGGCGAAGGAAAGATGCATCTAATGCCCTGAGGGGAGCTCCAAGCAGTATGTCTGAGGCAAGGCAATGTCTATAAGACCTCATCAGGAGAATGAGGGCCACGGCTTGCATTTCGACCATGAAACTGGTACCTCAGAAATAGCCTGCCTCAACTCTATGGGACTCGTACTACTGAACCCAGGTCTGTGGCTGAGTCGTTGAAAAATTCATTCTGCTGCGGAACACTAAAAGGCAGGTGATTTATCTATTTATTCTGTAAACTTAGTGCAAGCACTACTCAAAGTGGTTTATAACATCTCTGGGAACAATAACCCCAACTGCCCAAAAAAACTGAAAATCCACCTCCAGTGAGCACATATTTGATTCACATACATCTGGGAGACTAGTTAAATGCACCTCAGCAATACAAGAGATTAGGGCAGGTTTTCTAAATGGATTACATTCTTTTCTTTCCAGAGGCACTGGAATGAACAGGAGCCCAGGAGGACCTGCAAAAATAGCTGCATAAGCATTCAAAAATGAGAATACAGAGGTAGCTCTGATAACAAATTTAATTCGTTCTCCAAGGCAATTCGTTCTCCAAAAAATTGCTATCCAAAACGCAATTTCCCATTGAAATGAATGGGAAACCATTTAATCTGTTCAGTAGGTCTGAAAAAAGGCAAAAAGCTGGGGTTTTTCCCCAGACCTCTTTATAAAGTGCACTTTAAAGGCCTGCAATGTTGGAACACCCCGCCCAGAACACCCACCCCCCCACTGCAGTGCAATGCAAACATGGACAAAATAAAGCAGCAAATACTACCCCTAGCCTGTTCCTGCCCGAAGTGCAATGGAAATCATTCAAAGATCAATAAAACCAAGCTCCAAAACAAACGCCTGGCCATTCCTAACAAATGCACAGAAAAAGCCCGGGAGGATTCTCAGCTCACCCCTCAACATTGCAAGAGAAAGCAATGCAAACGGACAGGAAAAAGCAAGGAAACCTTAGCTCCGTACCTTTCCAAGTTCAAAAGGTCCAAATCCCTTGGCAAAAAATGTCCCTAATGGCTCCAAAACACCACGAAGAAAAAATGTTTGAACTCCTTCCAGCCCTCCACAAACATGGTGCAGTGGGTAACTTTTTTTTTTGCAAGGCACAATAAAAAATTCGTTATCAGAGGCAACCCATAGGGGACATTCATTATCTGAGGCAGCCCTATATCTGGAAATTCTCATTCGCATATTCAAATTATTCATTTGTTATCCGAGGTATTTAAAACCAAACTCCATGCTACAGTTGCTTTCTGCATAATTAAAGGTGCTTCCATTTCCACATGGATCTCTTGAGTCACTTTTCCATTAGCAGAATGACTTGAGTCAAGACGTATGGGCAGAATTGCTGCTCCCATTTCAGGTTTCAAGGGAGGAAGTCTAGTCTGTGTTTGTGACAGTCAGTCTTGCAAAGTTTTATCAACAACTACAAGAGGGTAATTGTACGTGCATGTCATAAATTGGATCTTAGGTGACATGAATTGTTAACCCAACTAGCATAGGGCTGTTGGGTCAATGGAATTGACAGAACTGCTGAATAACCCAGGTTCTGCTGGTTCAATGGGTCTGCTCTAGTTGAGACAAATAACTCAGATTCCCTTGGTGAAAAGCTTTGTACTGGGGAAAGGGACTGCAACTGGCATCCAAGCTGAGTGAGAAATGAGTGGTCACTTTCTCTGCAACAAATCCACACAGTAAGCATGGACAAAATCATCAGGGTACATTTAAATCACACACATGACTGACTTACCAATTTAACTCCCCTTCTAAGTCTACCATGTAAAATCTTTGATTGATTTCCAACCCACTGGCAAATCACACCCAGTTCCCTTTCAATTACTGCAATCGCTGTGAACAGGGAAGGGTGGAAAAGCCATCTCTCAAGCAGGGAAATCTCATAGGTTTGTCTGGAAGTTGAGTCATGGGCCACTGGACTTCTTTTTTGAGAGATAGAAACGTTTCGCTGTTCATCCAAACAGCTTCATCGGTCAGACCGATGAAGCTGTTTGG